>JWHW01050223.1:2488-19121 GCA_000931545.1 Papilio glaucus | reverse complement strand
ATATCAAAAGTTTGAACTACAAAGTAAGTTAAAACTACGCGGAAGTGATTTCAAAATCCGCGCAGTAGAGGGCCGGTCTTAGCGATGTGTTTATTACTATGTACTTTTGTATATTATCTTTATGAATTTGAACAAATCTGATCAGTTGTTTTTGAGTTATTCTTAATAAAGCGTATACCTCCAAATCATAACGATGAGTAAAATAGCAGGAAAAAGACGCGCTGGGCGTAGAAAGAAATTGTGATTGCGAAACATTAGGAAGTGGACTAATATTGCCAGCGTAGGAGAACTATTTCGCTTGGCACAAGATAGGAATCAGTTTGCTGAGCTGACGGCCAACTTACAGTAGTTGAAAGACACTGAAACAAGAAAATTACTTGTTTCTTTAACTATAGGCAAGTAATAAATCAGACAGTAAAACCTTTATTAATACATGCAGCTGTAATAACTTTTGTTTCAAAATGACAACCGAATTTGTAATGTAAATTCAAACGATAACTTTAACGTTTCCCTTCAAATTCGAAATTTGAATTTCTATTTAGTAAGTTATAAATTATCTGCACATTGAGAGATTCCTCATTCTGAGCAGATTGTAGCGTAAAGTTTGTTACACGAGTTCTAATGTTATTTGCATGATTTAAAATGATTCGTATTGAATATTTCATGTATAATTTTGAAATTTTCAATGACGAGTCAAGCAGAAAGTTTATTTATATTTGTCTTTATAAAACAAAACATGGTTTTATTGATACGAGCAAAATATTAGACATGTCTTCTTTAGATGACCATACCATAAAACAATATTTTTTACAAACTTCCCTGACAAAAACTGTTATAACCACACTCAACATTTAACAAAAAATAGCTAAAATTCAGATTATAATATCTCCAGCCCGATAATTAAATCTAAAAATTAATTAATTGAGTAAGCGACCTAAATGCTGCTCGTGTGTACAGGTATAAATTTACTGATAAAATTGTACTTACGCTGCTTAAAAATAAATCTGAAAACAAGCAAAGTTAATTAACTATTTTTTTCTCATAATTATGGAAAATGGTATTACTCTTAGTTGTAAAATGAAATTATTATTTTTTATCTAGAGGAGATCATAGAGGAGCCGTAACAAAATTCATCGATGTCATCGTCGATACAGTTGATATTCGTCCACTGTTAGACGTATTGATCGCCACAAAAATCGGTCCCCTGTCGCCTAGTGAGCTGCCGTAACTTTGATCAGATCATCGGTCCAGCGTATGGGAGGCCTATCTACACTGCGTCGGCCTGTACGTGGCCGCCACTCTAGGTATTTTCGTCCCCATCGGCCATCCGTTCTGTGAGTAATGCCACTTAAAGTTGCAATTCTTCCGGTATTGATGGTTACCCTGGTTCTACTGCGCATCACACCATTTCTGATGCGATCCCGCAGAGATACTCCGAGCATTGCCTTCTCTATTGTCCTTTGAATAATAGTGCTCTTAGTGCGTCACTTCTAAAGAAATTATCTAGTGCAATTATTCAAGTCAATCTACAAGGTCGCGAAAATTACATTGAAAGATTCCATCACATTGTACTATACATTTAAACACAATAGAATTGTCTTAAGAAATGAGACGAGCTTTATTTATATTCAGAGAAGTCAAATAAAGCCTTTGATATTCGTCCTAAATATCTGATAGTGTTACAGTGTGAAGGCAGTTTTGTTTCAGCGTTATCGCATTAATCAAAGAAAGTAGTATCCGACTACATAAGCTCCTCGGTGTTGTAACGAAACTCCGAAGCTTTTAATGGAAGCTTTTAAGTATCCAAAGTAGATTGCGTTTTATTGTTTCCTTTCGAAGTTGTTTTTTCGATAGTATACAAAGACGAAAATAAAAATAAGTCGAACGAAGTTTTGTTGAGTTTTATGAAAGCATTGTCCACTTTTTGAGTGGTTTTAATGGATTTTTTAAATTTAATATTAAAATAAATCTTAAAATGTAATAATATAATTTGGTGTGCTGTGTGTTTTGTTGGTCCTAATTAGCAAGATGACCAAATGTTACAAGAATGGGCTTTCTCTAATAACATATTACATATGACTAAATAATTTTTTTGAAAATATTATATTATAATTACACCACACCATCTATCTTGTGATTTCAGTTATAATTTATAATTATTTGTTAGTTCAGCATATTGTCAATATCACACGATACTAACCTTAGAAATGGACATCTGTTTACTTATAATAGATCTATGCATATAGATGGTAATTACACGTATAACTTTAATTTAAGTAAAATTACACATAGATATTTATATACCTCCAGATACCGCGTTCCATACAAATTCAACATTCAAAAGTGAAGCTCGATTTTGTCACGAATACTTACCAGCGTATACATAATATGATAAAAAATATTTTAATTACAAAACATATTTTAACGCATTTTTAATGTATCATCTTTTATAATTCGTTGTATTTTTGGGTTTATATAATTTTAAAATTATTAAAATAGAATATAAAGTTAATTAATATAATTTTGTAATCTAGTTGAAAACACTTATAACATACTATGGCGTCGCATTGTTATTGTTATTTTTTTACTTAATTGTGTATAAAATATTCAATATACATCATAAAATTAAATAACTACTTGTGAAATTTGATGTTAGTACACTTATCTTTATTTGAGGTATAGTTTGTTTTAAACGCTTTCATAGCACAAACCGCTATTTTTAAATTGTAAACACGGAGCTGGATTTTACGAGGTCGTCAATTGGCTTCACTTTTGGATCCCGGATGCTCCATCTGGTGGTATGTAACTTATTTGATTATGCATAATTTAGAAAAAGGATTTTAAACATTTATAATGGTTTATGACTTATCACATCTACAAAAGGCAATATAGCAGTCTCGACTCAGGACAGCCTTGTATTCTGTTAACGACGACGAATAGACGACCTTTACTAATGTTATAAAGAGAACTAATACTTCTACTATTATCAAGAGAAAATTTTATTGTCTGTCCGATAAACAGGATAATCTTAAAAACTACTAAACCGATTTCACAACTTCTTTCACCAATAAAAAGTTTTTCTATCAACAAGTAATCTAGGTTATATTATCTTTTATTT
Source organism: Papilio glaucus (assembly GCA_000931545.1). NCBI lineage: Eukaryota > Metazoa > Arthropoda > Insecta > Lepidoptera > Papilionidae > Papilio > Papilio glaucus. The sequence continues at coordinate 16,003 of JWHW01050223.1, read as the reverse complement.
GTCTATCTATTATAAAGCTGGGGCGGGTTGCTAGTCTAGAGAATATATTGCTTCATCTAGGGATCGAAAGCTGAACAAAACCTTTGCTTGTGAAAGTGAAGCTATGTTAAATATCATGTTATTTATATTTTACTCTGTACATATTAACCAAAAAATTCGGTATACATTACCTACCGGAATTAACACCTAAAAGAGAACTAAATATTAACACATGCAACACTGGCATCGCTATTTAACTTTCCACTCTGCTGACGGCGTTGGAACTCAAAGCTTTTAAGCAATATTCGGCTCCAGTGAATAGCCTGTTTTACAATTAGCACGAATAGCTTAGCTCTAAGTAAATTAATTCTAATAACATGAATACGTAAAGGGTAAACTATGGAATTATTGAACAGTTTTCATTACTTTTTCCACCATTAGAAAGTTACATTAAGTATAGGCTATATTTTTGCAAAATTGAAATTGACTTGATGCCGGGCACCAACACCTAGTACACAAAAGTAGTATACATACTTCTATAGAATATTGTTCAATAAAAAAATATATACAAATTATATTTTTAAGCCTCACTTAATTATAACAAGGAATCGAAATAAAAACTCAACAAAACAACAAACATTCTCTCAAGCGTTGCTAACCAATGTACTATTACAATATTCTAAAAATATCGTCATAAATCATTACCCAAAATGCATTTTGTACGTATGTCTCCCCCAAGGATGACCCAAAATTGGTCCTTGTCGCCAAAAGAACGCTCAAAAAACATAATGAAGAAGCATAGAAAAGTGTATTCCAGATCCACGGTAACCGACATTGCCCAAAGAGTTTCTCAACTTAAATATAACCTCAAATTTTTCATCGGCGAAAATAACTATAAAGAACATAATTAGATCTATAAAGGTTAGCTGTAGTTAATACACAAAAAATCCCATTTGTTTTGTAAAAGTACACGATGTTATATTAAACGACAACAGCCCAATGATTAACAATACGAACTGCGTAACATGAGGTCGTTGGTTCAAATCAGCCATTCGGCCACTGTAAAGCAATTCGTAAAACATATCCTTAGCATCAGCTTAAGCATAATTGGAATAGTCAAAGGAAATATTATTAAATTGTTGAAACAACGTATTAATATTTCAAAACAATATTGCAAGTTATATTTTACAATCTATATTAACAACAATAAAGTAAAATTTATCAACCAAACAGAAAGTTACACATAAGAAAGCGAAGTAAAACTAAACATAAACATTTTAGGGTAAAAAGAAGATGCTACTTCCAGTTTGACATCGGAAGCCTGACTGATGAAGTTACGTTAAGTTAGTTTTACTGAAAATGAAATAAATCTATCTTCTTCTATATACTTAGTCGGTACATAAGTTCTGTCACAAACTATTAATGTAATTAATGATACAGTTTTTGCTAATTATTCAGAAATTATATATGAAATGAAAGGCAATTAAATGCAGAATACAATTTTATTACACATTATTCGAAATTCCTCTACCCCCTTTTGAATACATGACCTTAACCGACGCGCCAGTCATCGTTGGTACCATGCACACATTCATATTTATTTCTGCCGCTGCTTTAACCAGAGACGCTCGAAGGGACTCCAAATTCCAATGAGGTTTAGCGCAGACATTCTTCTCCGAAAGTTACTCAGTCTTATAGTACAGTGGGTTTAAATCTGGACTAGAAGAGGGCCAGTCTTCAAGCCGGATGAAGTTGATTCCATGGGCGGTCAACCAGTTTTGCGCGTTTCGTGCCCAATGAGCTGGTGCAGTCTTGTTGGAATACCCAATGTCTGTTTTCGAACATTGTTCGAGAAAGAGGTTCCACTATGTTGGTAAGTTCTATATTTTGGTACACCTCGGCGCTGGTTTTTACAACTTTTTCAGAGAAAAACAGCTCAATTGACCTTGAATATGAGACTCCAAGACAAACCATGAGTGACGAAGTATAATGGCCTCGCTGAACCCTTGAAATTCGTGAACTGGCTTCTTCACTGCTGTGGGCATACACCTTATCACTTATTTATTGTAACTTTCTTCGATGGTATTTTTTTTTTCATCCATGAACAAAATTAGGCGGTATTTTTTTCCCGAGTACCGCCGTATCAAAGCGCGGGTTCTTTCCAGACAATTTTTTTTAAACGCTCGTTCAAAACATGTCCGGTCTTTACGATAGGCTGAACCCGCACGAAGCCGGGGCGGGTCGCTAGCATTAAATAATATCGTGTATCATGGAACCCCACTGAATTCCTTAAAGCTCAACGATAAAGTCATCACGATTTAAATGCGAAACTTAATAAATAATAATTAATGAACTTGTTACCTCAACTCAAATCTGGCGAAGTTTACTCAGTACGAGTATTAAAATTAAGTACAATGAATTCCTAATTAAAGCAGGCAATCGCAAACTCGCTCGGAGCTAGTTTTTGCTAATTCAGCTAAAATGTAGACGCAGCTTTTTGAAATTTCGAAACAAAACGCTCTATTTTAAATAAAAAAAATTTATGTCGGAATAGTTTTTGTATATTACGCTTAAAAATAAAATTATTTAAACTTTATTTTGACATTTTTAATAAATTAATTAAACAATGGCTTAACTCACGTGTAGTGCGGTGTAACCGATTAGTTTTTAGTGCGAGACGGGCCGCGACCGCGAACTCGCCCTGAGGAAGGGACCCGACGGGCTCGAAACTAGTCGGTACATACACCGGACTACACGTGACCTAAGCCGTTATTTATTTAGTTTACGTTTAAAAACTTAATAAAATCAGCCAAGTCATCTAAAATATCCTATAATACATTATATGTATTATTATTTATCCTAAAAAAAAGCAAAACTTAATTTTTAAAAATTACATCTTAGCTTAGTAAGTAAATGATTTAGGAAACGTGCCTGTACTAAGCTAACGATGTGTTATTTAATACATAAGAATACAAATTACGAATAGTTCATTGCATGCCGACCCCAGAAAGTCTGTCAATAAGGCTCGTTTAGTACGGCGTTGGTAAATGTTGTTGAATTTGTAATTACATTACACACATACTAATGGTCTAAGACAGGGATAAGTAATTTATACCCTCATCTGTAATTTGATCGATTCTAGGTGTCCAGTTCATGTTGACGTATAACGGAATGTTAGACTCGAGTTCAATTTGACGTCCACATAAACTTGACCTCTAGAATCGCCAACGGCCAGATAGGCCAGGATTCAACCTAACATGGTTATTAAGATATAACAGTGCTAGCCCCAGATTTAGCTTGTAATTTATCAACTTACATATTGTCTAACATATCATATACCCCATCAAATAACAGATGAGGGTATACATTTCTTATGCTATATCTTAGAGCATAATTTTTTTACTAGTACTATTCTATAAATTTGGTGATTTTGAAATTCGAGTTCGGTAACTGAAATTGAATTTAGTTTTATTTGTGTTCATGAAATTTTTACTTGTCATGCGATTATTTTATGTAAAAAACGGCAAAGTATTGAAATTATTAATGAAATGACTAACTTGAAATGATATGTCAAAGTTGTCTGAAGCAGAATCCGGTGAACTGGGGCATATCTGCCAGTCCGAAGTTTCCCAGTGCTGAACCATAAGTTTTGTTAAGTTAGTGCCTTGGGCACTAAAATGTCGTCAGTTACGAATAATATCGATTAATAATAGGTATGCATCATAATAATCTAAAAAAAACGTATGATACTTATGCACCCACGTAAGTTATACTTTTTTAGCGCAACAAAAAAATAATCAAATTTTTTATTATGCCACGCTTTGTTTTTTAAAAAGACAATAAATGCAATTGATAACGGTGTAATAAAATAACTTGGTATTATAGGTAAATATCAAAAAGTTGTTATCGGTTGCCATGGTAACACAATTTGATGTCGCTTTAGGTGTCGCGCATCATCCAAAATCACTCTCATCACTTTTCCAAAACGCGCGAAAACTTCAAAAAACATAGAATCTAATTATTAACAAGTTTGTTTAACCTACTGATATGTTTTGTAAGACATATAGAATATATAGTAAGTACACTTGTCCACATATCCTTGAACGAACAATAAATGACAGAGGATTGATAAATTGATTGATACGATTAACTTGATGGAATTGAATACAGGGTCCCCACATTCACATGCCTTGTTAGCAATCACGTAATTGCTTGTCCATTGTTATTGAATAATCAGTGAAATTACTATGCATTTAGGAGGAGTTGAAGGACAAAACACAATATATGCTAACTATATCAGGATCTACAACGACAACCCATTGATACTCCACCCGCTCCACTTCACTCAAACCTCAAACTACATCTAGATAATGCAGGCGTAAGTATGCTATACACAGGACAACACTGTAGTTCATTTTAAAAACTCCAAACCTGCTGTCTTTTTTACACTTTTACAAGAATCCAGGAAGACCGACAAGCGTGACATTAACTGGCTCTCGTAATTTGGTGTGCGTTGAATAATTAATTCGAGAATAAGATTTCTTAAATTAAGAATTAAAATGGAAATTTTAACTAAACAAATAATATCGATTAAAACTATATTTAAATATTTATTTCTGATTCTGTTCTCTTCCCGCAGAAGTTGACAGGCTCTCCATCACATTGGGGATTTAATAAAATTCGTAAATAGCAGATAGCGATTTCTTATAAACGTTTTTCGCCCTCCGCTTATTCACTTCTTGTACCAATAGCTTTTTGAAAAGTTTTCTTGATTGACGTCAGAGAGGTATCTTATATCTCTATGAAGTTAATTCCTTGGTTCTAAGGATTTTATAAGGTTCCCTTATCAATTACTCCTATCTTACCTTTCTGAAAGTTCTAACTTAAACTTGTCTAGTTTGTTTCTCCTTGCTTAAACTTATTTATGGTTTACTATTTTGTAATATTTTTACTTTGCTATTGCTATCTGAAGGTATTAAGTTTATCCTCTGTAATGTAAATCAGTCTGCAGTGTCCTCTGCAATGGAGCAGTGATGGCTCAATGGTTTAGGCCCCGACTTACGTACTGTAGGTCGCGGGTTCGAACCCAGGCAGGCGCTTTACTTTGTGTTAATTTATATCATCACCAATGCTCCAAAAACGGTGAAGGAAAACATCGGAAACCGGCATATCTTAGAACCACTAGATTCGAACACATGTGACATCCACCAACCCGTACTGGGCCAGCGTGGTGGATTACGGCCCCTTCCCTCTCTCGGAGTATATGTTAGAGTTATAATGTAAATCATAAGTAATTAATTTCCCTTTAATCAAATGAGGAGAGAGTTAAGTCGAAAGAGAAGAAGTCGGTTCAGTGTCTTTAATGCTTTTAGTGGCGTAACTCGAAATGCGACCGTGGAAAGATACAAAGCAAGAGAGGTACAACATAATGAACAACTTGCCTTAAAAATCTGCGCTAATATATTAATAACAGTTCGCGTTCCCTATTTAGAGCAACTGTATTTAAGAGTTTAAATCGCCAATTTGATCGACAACTTTGTTTGAAGAAATAAGAATTGTTTTGTTTATATACGTGCTAAGTATAAAAGATGTTCCTACAACGGGCCCAATTTTATTCAAAATAATATCACTATGATTATTCAATCACTAAATAAGTTTTCAAATCAGTATTATAGTAAAATAGAACAGAGGTCAAGCCAGCACTAGCGAACGGATTGGTTTGGTTTGCTTCAGACCTAGTTCGTTTCCACTCGCTTTTTCCTTTTCTACTAAAAATATTGGTGATTTCTCAACATCGGATGATTCAGCTTTATGATTTACCACATTTCTACCATAACAAGAAAATTCATAATGAGTTTGAAATGTAAATTGGATTGATTAAATAATTTTGTAAGTAATATCGAATATAACAATAATCGAAAGCTAGTCTACATGTGTAACGAGCAATATTCAAGATGTTTTAGAGCCCATGACTTTGCCGTTAAACCACTAGTTGTGTTTAAACAGGAAAATACGTCGTCGTCGTAAAATCGTCTGAAGCGAAGGTATACTTCTACAAATCGATATAGAAAGCCGCATTCCCTTCACGTCCCACATTTTTTTCACATATTAAAATAACTTGAAACTCAGAACAATTCCTATAGGTTATTGTGGGTGTTTTAGAAAGAAAAACATTGATAAGAAAATGAGGCTTTGACGTCCTCTTTGATCGCTTCTTACGTGAAAAACATCTCGATGTAGCGATGTAACCAATGAACCGGTAAAGCACAGGAAATTGGTGTCCTTATCTATATTGAGTAGCGGATCATCCAATTTATTCGAACCCATTTTGCTGTTACTGTGAATGATTTAAATTTAACAAAGAATGTACTCGTTTCAAATTTAATTTCGTATCGAATCTTTCCTGCTCAATGACATCGTATTCTATGCGTTGATTACCTATATACGTAAATGTAGTTTTTACACCGCTTGATACTGGGTTCGAATCGGATGGTCTAAAACCACATTTTAAATTTATAAAATTTGATTGATGAATTTTTTTTGATGTAATAATGATACTTATTAAAAATGATGACACAAAACAAGCATCCAGTTTTATTCTAAATTAATTTTAAAGTAAATATCTATAAATCTTATTTGTTGTTGAAGCTCAGATAAATAGTTGGTTTCTTTGTTTTGCTGCACAAAGTAGCTATTTTATAAGAACTGACTTTTTATAGTGAAACTCCTCTCTATTTAATATAAACCGAGCGTACGTAAGAATACCGAATTACTTTAGTGAAACGGACCCACAAAGAGAAACACGCAGGAATTATTTACCCGCACGTCGTATGCAACATGCATCCACTCCATTGACGTCGAAAATCGATAACGCCTTTTGGGATTTGATGCCATTAAGTTTATTATGTGTACTAAGATCTAGTGTTTGTGAAGGACTCGAAATATGTGTTTACGATAATGAACTCAGTTCCAAGTGTCATAAGATGGTAAATTGAAAAGGTGTAGTATATATTTGAAAAATAACGTATAATAAAGAGGAAAACCTCCAGCTAACATAAATTACAATTATCAAAATAGTATCCTCAAATGGGTAAAGTGCTTAGCCGCCAAGATATGCTACATTAGGAATACTCAAGCATGCCATTAACGATCTACGGATTAAGGGAGAAGCAGTCGCCGTAGCCGAAGTCGGCAGGGATTAATTATCGTTATGATAACGACGACCAACTTGACTTATTTGTTTCAGCAATGACGTATAAATAGGTGTATTGAACTTCTATGAGTAGACATTACCGGGGTTTAAGTGCCTTTGCACACGACGTTTTGCTTGCGCGCGGACGACGCGCGTTTTAGATAAGCGCAAGCTCTGCGGGTTTGTGGCGATGCAAGGTCCCAACGCATCGACGGTCTCGCGTTCGCTAGGTGCCTAATCACGTTCAACGTGCGTCGTTCACGTTGCAAAGGTCCTCGATAAAAAAAGTGATCGTTAAAACGAATGTAGAGTGTTTTTGTATAACGTCTCTTTTATTCTTCCTATCACATTGTAAGCCTAAAAGAAGGTTCCACGTTTAAATGGATGTACATCACGTATATATAATCCTATGTATGATATAAAATAAATATGCGCTCACGCCCGTAACCCAGAGGGGTAGGCAGAGATCATGGATTTCCATTTGGCGCGATCCTGGCACACCTCTCTCGCTTCTTCTACATTCATACATCTACGCATACATGCTCGTCGGTTATGGGTACTCCTTATATCGCCCTTTTTTAGTAAGCCACTAATCTGATCGATATAAGTTCTCCTAGGGCGTCCCCTACCAACACTGCCACTCACTTTTGCTACATAAATTTGTTTTGATATTCTCTCTTCATTCATCCTTTCAACATGCCCGAACCACCGAAGCATACCTTTCTCAATTCTTGTAACAACATCCACTTTTAAGCCACACTTGTCCCTTATAATGCTATTTTTAATCCTATCATTCAATGTCACGCCTAACATACTTCTTAAGGATCGCATCTCAACGGCATTAACTCTACTAGCATGCTTTTCCTGCCAAACCCAGCTCTCACTTCCATACATTAAAGTGGGGACTAGTACAGCATTGTGTATTGCCAGACGAGCCTTTATAGACACATTTTGACTCCTCACTACTGTACCTATAGCCCCATTCATTTTATTTCCTGCATTCACTCGTCGTTCAAAATCTTTAACATGCCTACCATCTCTACTAAACATACACCCCAAATACACGAACTCTTCCACCTGTTCCACTTCTTTACCGTTAACATTTATATCAATTACTGTCTTACTCTGTTCTCTTTCAAACACCATTACTTTCGTCTTATCAACATTCATCTTCATGCCTTTCTCTTCTAATGAATCATTCACTACATTCAGCATAAGTTGTAATTCCTCCGCCGATGACGCAAACACGACCTGGTCATCGGCGTATAAGAGACATTTTACAACTATCTCACCCATTCTTAATCCACACTCTTCGTCTTTCAAAGCTTTCAAACAATCATCCAAAAAGAGATTGAACAGCCACGGGGATGCTACACAGCCTTGTCTTACACCTTTATCGATGCTAAACCAGTCTGAGTAGGCCCCGTTAATCCTAACACAAGCAGTAGAATCTTTATAAAGAGACTTTAAAGCTTGTATTAGATCACTGTTCAATCCAAACTCAACCAAGGTTGACCACAGATCATCTCTTTTAACTTTATTATAGGCCTTTTCAAGATCTACGAAGGCGCAGAAAACTTTTTGGTTTAGAGCCAAAAACTTTTCTGTGATCATACGTAAAGAAAAGATCTGATCCATGCAACCCATTCCTTTTCTAAAACCTGCTTGCACATCCCACATTCTTTCTTCTGTTTATGTATGATATATACAAGACTAATTACTAAAATCGTATGATATAGTCCAGTGTTGTAACGCAACTCGATTCAAAACGATAATTCTGAAAAGTGGTATGATAAATTATAATTAAAATGCGTTATTAAGACCTGTTCTTTATAAATTCAAATAATTATATACACATTATATATACGTATATAATCTTTGATTATCGACTATTTAAGAGTAGAAATATCAAAACCTGTGAGACTGACAATTATACCCTTGTGTACTTTACTATTACGTTGAAAGAAAATTTATATTAACTCCAAAAATATTTACTATAAGACGGTCAAATGATGAATAATAAACTAAAGTATAAGTACTAATAAAAGTCGGATCGTGCACGGAGCTCCTTTCATATTTACGAGGGCAACCGAGTGCATACACCGCTCGGATCACATCCGTTAGTGGACGGATATATTTATTTATCTGGTACCCTCTTGATTTTTTTTTTCAAATTAGGATGTTAGAATACGCAACTCATTTGTTGAATAAGAACTTGTTAAAATAGTGCTGGCTATTCGTCAGCGTCAGTTTTCCGTCCGATTATGATGTCCTTTAAAGAGAAAAAGAACGAGCCATAGCTTCCTACGTGCCAATTGAATACTCTGGCGCCCTTGCGACATTGCCAGGCTTCCAGAGTAAAATCTATCCTGGCATTATACAGCGTGTATCACTCCCTAAGTCGCCAATCGACTTCCAGAGTTTTCTTAATATTGAGCCAACCATCTGACGAAACGCCTTGGCTATTCTACTTGGCGATCGTCAAACCCCAGTGGTAGCCAGATTTAGGTCGCTGGCTACGTCACAATGTCATGCTAGTCTAATTTTAGGTATTTATATCAACCCATTTATACGTACAAATGAATTATTAAATTGAAAATGAACAACATGAACGGCGTCTAGCAAATTCGTCATTATAAAATTTTGCTCAATTCGGTTAGAATGTCATTTCCACTGAGATTCAGCTGCGTCATAATAGCTCCAGGAATTAAACCCTGGGATTACGTGCTCGCTCGGATTGAGTATCAACCTGAAATTGCATACAGCGCGAGCGTAGCTATATGCAATCTTGGCAACGGCAACAAAGAAAATCCTAATTGGATTTTTAAATGCTAACTGGAAGGCAAAAACAATTTAGACGATGATGTTCACGTTCAAATGATTCTGTCGTATGAGGGAACTTATTATTGATTTCAAGAATTTTATTATAATTACATTAGTCTCAACTTTAATGCAAGGAAGAGAGACCAAGAAAGATGTGCCTGGACCGTGGCAAATAGTAATCTTTAATCTCTGCCTGCCTATTTGTGTAATAGGCGTGTTCCCAGTTAAGCTCATTTATTCATCGGCTGCTGGTAAACTGCCCATATATTATTGTAAAAAAATAATTTTATTTATTTCATAAATTTTACTTATTAAAGTGCTTAAAAACGTGTGTGCAAATTATCAGGATTTACTTTAATGTATAAATAATAAATAAATAATTTCATTATTTTGGAATACTCGTTAAAATTATTCTAAATTAAACGGAGGCTAAGGGTCTCGCCGTCGTCAGCAAAGTGGATTAAAATTTAGTAAATACCGTTATGAATCGTGTCAATCTAAGCCTTTCCAATTTCATTTATATTGTTATAAATTTGTATATTAAATTATATAACAAAAGTCAAGAAGCCTTATTGAACAGAAAACTTTTTTTTACTTCTTGATACATGTGAAAGTTTAGACATTTTGTTACAACACAACTGTTTTCCGCGACTTCGTTTGTTTTTGCATAGAGGAATTACTTTGACATAGATTATCTACAACTATTTTATAAATTTTAATTAAAATTAAAATTTTCTCCTACCTAGTGCAAAGATGTAAAATAATAATTTTAATTATCCAGTTATATAAAATTTGCATACATATTCTACCTTTTAGTCCCTAAATCTGCGTGACGACACACACCTAACTTGAAGTAAGTAAAAAATAAATTTGCGTCTCGTTTAAAGAATTAGATTTTAGAAAGCTGTTAGATGATAATTTCTATGAGATTTCAGAAAGCTTTTTTCGATTGATTCACCGGAAGCTTAATCAAATGAAAATGGAACCGTATAACCGGATGATAAGCGATTACCGCTACCTGTAAAATCCGTGGTTTATAGCGGTAAACATCAGGAGAACCGCTTGCGGATTTTTGCCAAATACGAATATTTAAACATTTGAAAATTTTCAAAGATATGCGAAACTTACATCAAAATTAATAATTAAATTAAAATAATTATTTAAGCAAAAGTAATACTTTATTCGTGCAATTTTATATTGTTATTGAGTATATAGCTTTGAATAGATTCTGAATTTTCTGAAACGTAAATAGTATATTAATTTACAAGTCAATCATTACGTATAATGTTTACAAGTAAATTATAAATCCTTATTGATATCATAAACAAATTAACGTATAGTGAAGGATTTAGAAATACGTCATAAACGTTCGTAGAGAGTTCTACGTTCCTGCGTAGCAGCAGCGAGCCGCTACCGACGCCAGTAGACTGCGAGGCGCCACACTGATCGCCCACTAGTTGAGTGCGTTGAGTTCAAGTTCGTCAAACCGTATTTAGCTAATAAATAACTTAAAGTTACAAAGCGTACGTAGCTGTAACTTAAAAATCAAGTTTTTTTTTTAATTTTAAGTAAAAAAGTTTTATTTCCAAATAAATTATTTAAAACAATTGAAGTGTGAAAATAAAAAGAAAAAAAATACAATAATTTCCAAGTTTCGTGACTTAATTTCAGGAAGAAATAAATCGAGGTTAGTGTAAATTTGAAACGAAATTTTTGAGGTGAGTTTACTTAGGTTTTTGTTTTCTTAATGTTTTGAGGACATTCATAATTAAGTTTTAATTAAGAAACTTTTCCTGGCTACTAACTCGCACCTCGATGAATTTGTGCCCCATGGCGAAATATCATTAAGATGACATTAAGTTAATATTTAATTTAACGTAGAATGATTAATACACGGAGGTAAATGGTTTATTTTAATTCTCCTAAGATAAAGTCTTATTTAATAAAGTGTGAAATGAAAAATTATACATATGTTTGTTTATGTAGTTCCTAATAAAGTAAATTAACCAAATAATGTAACTTTTATATATTCAATACATTTTTTACATTTTTAACTATTTAAGAAGCGTAAAATCATAGATATATATATTACAGTTCAAGTTTGAAATCATTTAAAACAAAACTTAATCCCTTAATGATCACTATATGAAACATGACATAATTTTTAAAGTGAGTTGATACTTTTATCAATCATAAAAGGTGGACGTAAGCGAAACGTATCTAAAACTTAACTAAACATTGTCGGTACTCATTCGTCAAAATAAAAAATGTCAAAAATACGTTAATATAAATAAAAATGACCATGTTATGTGTGTTGTACGCACGGATGTGAAAATTACGCTGTCACAGCGGACTAATGGTAATTTTTGAATATGTTTTCCTTAATGACACAACTGAAAAAACGATAATATTGATCAAAGAATGATATATTGATCAAAGGTCCCTTAACAAAATTATACGACAACATACGCTCCCCACAACTTCAATAAATCTAGGTCAGGTTATGGTGTAAAATAGATGCATAGACGCCTATAGATACATTAAATAATCTATTTTCAAAATGCTGCATTCGTCGAATTGAATTGCTGTGAATATAACTCAAACTATAATGAAATAAAAAACGTTAAACAAAAAGGAAACTACATGAAATCGATTATGAATCAAGTTCCAAAAAAAATTGGACTTGAATACTGTTGTGACTGGAAATGAGAATAACGTTGGAGACAAAAAAGTTTGTGGTAATTGTACGCATTAGTTTAGTATTATCCCATTCACTTTTTTCGTGACGGTAACTGAAACTAGTACTTGAGTATCATCCGTCCAAACAGTACTCCATATCTTCATTCATCATAAAAAGCCAGTCTCAGTAAGATCTGACAACTGACAATTTTGTTCTTATGGACATTGATACCTTGTTCTTTCGAATATTGATTAGAAGAAAGACTAATGCAAGCGATTTATAGCGCCTACTGCGTTAATTTCAGCACACTTCTGTAGCACGGTAACAGTTTAGGGCGAAATTATATTCATCGAAGTTTATTTTCTGAGATCAATTAAACGATTGAAGTTAAGTTTGGAATAGATTTAGATGTTAGAGTATTGTATGAATATAACCAGAAAAGTACTAGTATATTAAGGCTGGACTTTTTTTTTGTTTTCGAAATGTTACAGTGCTTTAAGACTGACATATGTACGAAGAATGCCATGTATCCCTGAGGATACATCCACCTGTGGTTGAATGTATATAAGTTTCATTAACTTTTTTATATACGAAAAGGTGGAAAACGAGCAAGCAATGCATATGCAACAAGCTAATAAAATTGTTGTGGGCTCTACCACTGTCAAAACCTTATTTTTAATAATACTTCGTTATATCATGTATTGCTTATTTGTTTTAATTATTATAGTTATATCATATTTTAGACGGAGCTATATATTATATTATATAGCTATTATATTTTATTTCGTTATATATAAATAAATATGCGCTCACGCCCGTAACCCAGAGGGGTAGGCAGAGA
>JWHW01050180.1:274132-285976 GCA_000931545.1 Papilio glaucus | reverse complement strand
AACGATTTCCACATAATTATCTGTAAAGAATTTTATAAATTACATTTTTATTGCTTTGTCTCTCATTTATCTCGCAAAATACATTAATAATAATATAACAAAGGAACAAGTCTAATAAAGGTATAAAATATAACCTCTAAAACCATTATTCATGCAATGCTTTTAAAGTTACAAGTTTTGAAATTATTTTTTCCAACTGTCACATTTATTATTATTTTTACTTTATGTTTAACATTGTAATGAGAATAGATGACAGCTCTTGAGTTTTAAAATGAGTCTCTTGTTTAAATATTTATTTGTTATATTTTCTTACAACACGTCTAAAGTTTGTGTGAGTTTTGTATTTAAATGATAAAAATGACAGATTTTATTTGAAAAACGTTGTATTTTAAATAGTTACTGTAATACGTTACCATATTAAAATATTTTTAAATTAAACAAAAATCACAAAAGCGAAAAGCCAACTCGTAACCAGAGTAGTGAGCAACGAAAATGGAGAAATCGATGTCGCCGAGTTGGGATTAACCTTAGCGGCGATTTTATTTGTAACGTTCTTGATTTTATTAACGAATTTGTCGAGTATGTCAGATCTGGGAGTTATATCACAGGCAGTATGGCTGATCGCATCCACTACGTGCGCGAAGAACACCCTAAAGTTCACCTCGTTAGAATCCAAATGTCCGTACATCCAAATAGGCATCCTGTTCGAAAGGATCCAAAGGTTGTCATTGTAGTCCACCTTTATATCTGTCGGGTACACCATTGTCTCGTCGTTCATATAAATCCTGCCCTGGTTCTTCATATTATAATTCTTATTGGTCGTCCTCCAACAAGCGACCGCGTTAAGGTTCACCAAAGAGTAGAACAGCACACCAGTTTTGGGATCCACGAAGGAGACACTGGACTGAGCATTGGGTCCCCTGCTGCCGAGAAGTTTGAACGCATCAAAATTGCTTTCGGCCAACGATTGGTTCCTCAAGTACTCCGTGGATACGGCGAACTCGTTGTAACTCGCCATCGGGTGGAAGTATAGCGTGCTATAGTTGTCGGCGTTGGGACCAGATAGACCTAACCCGAAGATGGCGTCCGTCCAACTGAAGTTGAAACCTTTGACACTGAAGTCGCAAGCTAAAGGATCCGGGTGGAAGTAGTGATGCGTTATCCTCCACGAATCATTCTTCGCCCACGAGTAGACCACGATGCCGGCCTTGCCTACGTCACCGGCGTAGGCGTACGTGTCGTCGCAATCTCTATCTTCGACTGCGATATTCGCGAAACCGGAGTCTTCCTTCACTTGGTCCTCTGGTATGACGTATTTTCGAAGCAGCGTGTCGGTTTTTAAGTCGTAAATTAGAATTGCCGGTGGATATTTAACTGTGGTGTTGCCTAAATTATTTATCTTTCCGTTGTCCACGACCCAGAGCCGATCACATCGGTCGGCGCGAACTCTGAACGGGGACACGATCTCTGGCTTACCGTCAGGTCCCGGTGTGTGCGCCGCCCAGTTGGGATACGGTATTAGTTTTGGCGACATCGTTGAATTGTCTGAAATATTAATAAATAGAGGTCAATATTGTAATCAAAATCTTTAACAATTTAATAAGTACTTTGCGGAACCGAAAATATCTTTTGCTGTACAGGATACAGGATCTCGAACTACTAGATTTACGACGCTTCTAAAAAGCCCTTCAGAAATTTTTAGTTTCCGGTTTGTAACTACGGTATGAATGTAGTGTCCGTAGAGCTACATTTTTCACACGGTTTTTATTTATAGTCGACTTGAGCATTCTTAATAACAACTCACTCTACAGTATTAATCACAATATTATTAAATGGGACTAATAGACGATGTTTTTGATTAACATATATATCATTCACGTCTATTTTAATCAATGCCTTTATTCCATTCACGCTTTGTTCGTTTCGTACAATGTTTATAATAGGTGTAAACGATTTAGTTTTTTTAAGTGCTATTTTCAGCCATTATTCCATTATCTTGGCAACAATTGAGAAAAAAAAACATCCGGAAATAAAGACAATCTACATACACAGAAACAAAAGATTTTGTTTAACAAAAATGGTTTATTTAAAAAAAAACCGGGTTATAAAAAGCGCAAAATTACGTTCTCATTCTTGCGGTTCAAATAGCGTCTAGAATCACTTTGTATTCAACATTATTTTTTGTAAAGAGTAGAAACGAATAATTAATATTTTTAATCTGCTGTTGATTTAATCTGCGTAGTCTTCTATAGTGTGTGATCTCTTAAAATCAGATCCTTTAATTGTTTTTTAATATATAAAAGCAATTAATGTAGATACTTCCTGGTTGATATCTGTAAATGTTTTATCTATTGATTATAGTAACAAAAATATTTTTTTCTCTACGTTTTAAATAGGCAAAGCATCTACAATTATTTCGTTACAGCGGGTGTCCATAGTATTTTACATCACGTAAAATACTAGATTACTCCCCATTTTATTCTAAAGAATTAAAAATGTATTTACCTTTTAGGTTAATATACGTCAAGCTAGCCGGAACTCCTTCCCTCCACCTGGGCACGGTGATGAATAGTCTATCACCATACACCTCCACACCCATCGGCATATTGTTCTCCGGTATGAAGGTCCTGTTGGCGATCGCCACCTGTCTATCCTCTAGGGTCTGGAATTGGAAATCGAGCTGCTTCCACTCGTATACGATGTGAAGCTGGTCCATGCAGCTGGTGATGTATACCAGCTGCATGAAGACAAGGGTTTTCAAGCCCCTCATTTTGAACCTGGAAAAGAGTAAAGAAATTATTAATATAATATAACTCTATGGTTTCCACTGACGTATAAACTTGTCGCGATACAAGCTTTCTCTCTATCTTTCTTTCGGAGAAAACTGAGACGACAATATATTTTGTGTGAATGTTTTAGGTAGTGTAAGCCCACGGTAAGATGATTTTAATGAGATACTATCCTTAATATTAATTTAATCGAATATACCGAATATCCCACTGTTTTAGGTTTTATTAACGCTTCATTCTTCAATGGCCAGTAAGAAGCAATTTAACAGGACATTCAAAGGCTTTTGCTATTAAAATAAAATTAAAAAATAATGTATGAACTCTTTTTTATACATTAACCGCTACATAACCTTGTCAATTTACCTTAAACCTATGGATAAGGATATGTACAATGTTGAGTCATTAAAAAAACGCACTTTGAATGTAGTTTGGAACCTGCACAAAGGATACCCACGTTACAAGTTCCTTCTTATTACATTGAGAGCTCTTCCTAGAGTCTCTAGGTAGAAGGTACCTAGTTCTAAGTCCGTCTTAATATATTAAGACCTCTTCCTGGAGTCTTAAGGATAGAAGGTACCTACGCATACCCTACACAGAACACAGCGGAGTCTACTTTAAAACAGTTAATATAGCAGTATTCCAGGAGCCCAGAAATTGACTTAATTAATATTAATAGACAGAAATATTAATCAAAGAAATTAAACAATTACAATTGGCCAATAAGTACGGAACAGTAGCCGGGTATGTTGCCGAGGTCGAACAAAATGTGTTCAGGTGTGTCCCCGTACAAGGTCGCGCATACCTTTCTACCAGACACTTAATAACCGTGTTTGCACATGGAATAAATAACATTTCCAGTAACTCAGTGACTAATCACTAAATAAATATGACTACTGTGTGTATTTTTGTATATTTATTTTGAGATTGTGTTGTTTCAGTACAATCTCACTTAATATTTGTTGGGAATGTATTGTATTCCTTGTATGTTAGATATAACTATATATACTTATATCTTAAATGATCATATAATATAGTATGTATTATTTGGCAATCCCAAATCCACTTTATGCGGGGTCGGCATGTCATGTTATCGTCTTCCAAATCATTCTATCATCCGTCTTTCAGCAGTCACTCCCATTTAATCTTGTCATATTACAAGCAATCCATTCTTCGGTTTAAGAAATGAAGAATGGATTGCTTGGATTGCCGAGATATTGTAGAACCTCTAAAACTAGCTTATGAGACGAAACGATGTGTGTTATACCTCCACTTCAGGATGTAATACCTCCTTGGGGTGGAGTAATAGCTTCGGTTTGTTGCCATTATTAAATAATTTTCGTATGGATCAGCTAATATTATTAAATTAACACAAATTCACGTACATGAAGACACGGGCGGGTATATCAGCGGAAGCTCGAGTCGCTCAGACCATGCGTGATTCCGAAGATTGCGTCAATCAAGGTTAGCTAATATAATGCTGAAATTACTAGTAGTGAAACAACGAAAATCCCATTTGCTTTAAAAAGTTGTTCACATTGACACGGAGTCAAACAGTCGAATAAAATGGTAGAGCCAGCAAAAGCAACTGTTCTCAATGTTGTCGCAGATGCGCCGGTTCGACCGGTAAACTGATAGAATACAGACGTGAAGTTGAAGTATTCGTTTATTACGGAAATGACGTAACTCTTGTAATTGTTGTAAGCGTTGGTGAATGCTGGAGCGGTGGCCAATTAACATCAGGAGTACCGTTTACTCTTTTGTTACCTTTTCCCATAAAAAGACATCTATCAGCATCGCAATCTTCGCTTTATTACTAGAAATGTACATGTAAGTAATTTACTTGCTTCGATTAAATTAAATAAAGAAGGTTATATATTGCTAGATATCATTTACTAGCTAGTTAGCGGTAGAAAGAAGTCTAACTGAAATCTAAAACTGAAACGATTCCTATAAGAAAATATTAACGGTCTTATACGTAATGATTATTTTTCTTTTATACAGTGGCAAAAAGTCATGTCGCCGTTTCGTAAAAAACGAGCTGTCTCTGACTTAACCTACAAAAATATATCGAACTAACCTAAAAGCCTAAAACCATCAAACATATACCGTACTATCATGTAAAATGTGTGCGTTTCTTATCCTTACTTTAATAAATGACTACTTAACTGAATTAAGTACGTAATTTTTTTGTTTGGAAATTAAATTAAGACGTTATTTCCATTTATAGACTGGTTTTACTTTATCTGATGTATTATTTCAGTTTTTGTTGCCCTAACACCCATTGTTTTAATAGTCATTATAAAATCTCAGCTGTTTTATTGTTTTTCGTTCTGAATCAAGATATGATCTAATTTTGAAGGTCATCCAAAATTTAAGAGATTAGATTTATACTACATCATATAAATGTATAATAGTTTAAAAACTAAAAAAACACGCTAAGTTCCAAATTACACATATTATACATTGTTATGTAACTTAAACAATTAAATGACGTTATTTTAAAAATAGAATAATGTAGAATAAAGATACCTACGTCGAGATAAGCTTCAGTTTGTTCCAAATCGAAGTGGATATTTTGTAAACTAACAAACGTCACTTACCATACATGGCGGCCATTACACTTTTTATTTTACTTTCATACTTTCATCGGAAATATTGTAATTTTGTAAAAACTGTTAGAAAAAGTGAAGTGAAATTGTATCTATAGAAAACGTAATGCGAGGAAAATTTGTTTTTCGAAAATATTTTGAAATGTACGCATTTTGGCGTGATAGGTTAGGTTAGGTTAGGTTAACATAACTGTTTGTTTACAAAATTTTCATCTTCATTCTTAACAAACTATACCTTACCTTGGCGGTAGGCATATCGCCGAGGCTGAACTTTAGGGTGCTGTTTAGATGGGTAGCCTCCCAATATGTTCCTATTTACGATCTTTAGATCGTAAATAGGATCATCGTTTATTATAATTAAAATTTTGATAGTTTTAAATAATCGCCGTATATACCAAAAATAATTAACTTAGTCCTCGTTCTAATTTATTAGTACGCTTTATTCCGATCGAAACAGGAATTTGGTAATAAATTTAATGCCATTTGCAATACGTCCCTCGTAAAATGCAATAAGTGCGCCGATATTGATTGCAGTTACTATTCGTGTTAATTACGTCGAGGCAAATAAAACACTTCGCATTCCAAAGCGGTGAGCTATGGCAGATTAACAGTTGCAAGTATAGATATATAGATTAACTATTATACTTCGCCTTAATAAAATAGTCACTAACTAAACTCAAAGTTTAAGGAAACTTACATGTTTTACTTAACTTATGTGTTTAAGCAGTGCTTACTTTAGTGTGCGACCTTATAAATCAGCCTTTTCTAGAATGTTCCCCACTGCAGGGACACAGGCCTCCTCTCAGAGAAAGGGAAGCTGCCGTAATCCACCACGCTGGCCCAGTGCGGGTTGGTGGATGTCACATGTCTTCGCATTTATTGGTTCTAAGACATGCCGGTTTTCTCACGATGTCTTCCTTCACCGTTTTGGTTCGAATCCGCGACCTACATGCAGTACGTAAATCGGGGCCTAAACCACTGATCCACTATTGCTCTGCGACCGTGCGACCTTATCTTACCTAAACCAAAACTTTAATACTGTGAGCATATACTTTAGGTCGGTCGACATCTTTATATATGCGGTTGTGTATGTGACTGAACTCCTCATAAAACGCTGGAATTTTGATTAATTTTAACACGCTTATATAATCTTGGTATGTGTATTTGTTTGTATGTAACGGAATCTTTGAAAGTTATTTTCATTACCGTCACAACGTCAGATTAATTTGAAACGTTGCTCACTCATCAAGGTCTGATAACGCAATTATTGAAATACTTTGTCCCAATACCTTCACCAGTATCTATAGGATTTTTTTTTAAATTGAGAATACCGCCATCTAGGTGCAAATTTAAACAATAGATACTTTATGTACTATACCTTATTAATTGCTTGGTTATTATTTTTTGAACCTATTAATTCCGTATTTGTTTGAAATAGTTTAGATTTATAATGGGAAAGGGACCCGGTAGGTGGCGCTACCATTGGATTCCAGAAGATTTATTTTTATTTTTGACCAATTTCTAAAAGACTAACGAAATAATCTAAGCTTAACCCTCTATTAGTATGTAAGCCAACGTCCATGCAAGACAATGTGTACTAGGTCCGACAGTATCCTATAAAATATAAAGGTTTCTGTTATTTGTCAAGTAATTTCTTTCGAAGTAAACACTTTTGTGAGAGCTATTGAAATTTATTGCCCCCTGTTTCTTTTGTTTAATGTTGCTATATGTTCAATTGAATGTAAAACCATAGCATTAACAAACATTATTTGTTATAATTTATTATCGAGTAGCCCACAAGCTATCGCTCAATGACATAAGACGTTGTAAAATTCTACAAACATGCGATTCAGCACGGATATTGAACGCATTGTACACATTGACTATTGTTTCTCAACTACACTGCAAAAACACTCTTAATCAATTAATAGTAAGGTATAAAATTAAACAAACGCGTTATTATAACAATTCGTCTCATACACCCGTATGTTAAACAGACCAGGCAGCTTGACGAATGATTGAGACAGGAAAATAAGCTTTACCTATTGGTAATAACGAATTAATTGCTATAAATATATATGCGTACTCTACAATAAAATTATTCAAATTTATAGTGTGTGACGGCATGAATAAGTAGATTATTATTTATAATTTATATGACCTAAGACTCTACATTTCCGCAAGGCGGCAAAGAACCGATCAGCGACGAATCATGTGGTAGTCCTACGGCTTGAAGTATACTATGACTATTAAAACAGTGGTTGAACGCTTACTTCAAATATCATCTAAGCGGCGCAAGAAGTTTTCACTTCATAAAAACAGTATTAAGGCCCCATTTTTAAAAGAATAGTCAGATCAACCTAATTTCGAAATCAAGAAATTTAAAAATAATACGGAAGTATCAAATTAGGTTGATCTAAGTATTATTTTTAAAATCGTTTTACCAACTCATTTTTGTTTACTTCGCAGCGCTTTCCAGTATCAACTTTTATTAGTCAGACTCTAATTATTTTGTTATACCATCGCTCTAAGTGTCAAAGTTAACCATATCGTATGAACATACATGGTCGAACGACCAGTCGATTGTTTGAACGCTGTTGATTGTTCGCTTTAATGCAGACATAGTGCTAATTGTTCTATTATATTATAACTAGACTTGTGCTACTTGCTGTGGTGCAACATATATTGTACTAGTGAATACATACACCTCGCCTTTTATATATATGCCACCTGTAAAAAACAAAAAAAATGTATCCCACAGGAACCGTACATTTTTCGGGAAAAAAGTAGCCTGTGTGTTATTCCGGATTATAATCAATTTCTGTGCCAAATTTCATCCAGATCCGTTCAGCCGTTTTTGCGTTAAAGAGTAACAAACATCCATACATACAAACTTTGGCATTTTTAATATTAGTATGGATAAGTTCTTAAACAAACTGCATATACGAGACACGTAGTAAGTCCTGGGTATAAAAATCAGGCTCGTTAAAATCTGTTCAACTAAAAGACACACTCGACTACGTGATTGTCAACTATTTCTTTGTATCTATGAAGAACCGTGGCAACTCAGTACATAGCGTTTTAGAATACGCCATCCTGTGACTGTAGAAAGGACTAACATCGTGTTTATTAAATAATTTCAGTTTACAGTTTTATAATCATCGTATATGGACGGAGATGAAAATTAATGTTTCATTTTGTAAGAACAACGAAATATCGTTAACAGGTTACGTTTTTTATCTTGAATGTGACAGCTATATTTAAAAAAAAAACTTTTTTTTTATATTTTATAACCCGGTAACATGTCTATGTTTTATCTTTAGGTCATAAAAAAACTTTATAATATGCTTGTCAAAGAATAAATAGGTTTATTCCGTTTGACATACGTCAAATTGTCAGTGATTCGTTCAGTTAACAATTTGATGTCAGTTTATAAATCTTCTAGTAAAATAGAAATCTCCTTAACTCTACGACTATTTCCTGAAACCCATTGTATAAACGTCATACCGGATGGGATGGACGCATAGCCAATATTATAGTATAATAAATAATAATCCAGCCTTTTCTAGAATGTTCCCCACTGCAGGGGCACAGGCCTCCTCTCCGAGAGAGCCAATATTATTATATTGAAAATATTCTTGAGGTGTTTATATAACAAGCATAGACGTAATGATTTATATAAACAAGATGTATGATTAAAGTATTTATAACAGTCACTCTATCGGTAGTATATCGTGGAAGTTATGAATGGTCGTAGGTAGTAAGGGAACCCGCGCTGTGCTCATTTGTGTGGGAACTAATTGTCTTTTGTTTTCATAAGGAAACACGGTTAGGTTAGTTTAGGGTGGTAAGTTTAAATAGTTCTTATATACAAGAGAAATATGTGAAAGGTAGTTTGAATTATGTCGGTGGTCGTTAATAAACTCATAATAGCCAGCAGGACCGATATTTGTGGACCTTTTTGAAGAATACCTTTGTTAAATTGTGACGGAAGAAAAGAAGAAAGAAATTTGATTTGAATTATATTTTTCGTTTGTAAATAATAGAAATAGTTTATTAGTTCAAACACACATACATGTATATACAATAACATTATATCCTGGGATATCCTTTAATAGCTGGATAGGTAGCAGAATTCCCTTTCATCCATAACACACATTTTTAAACAGAATAAGCACCTATCTTAAAAATAAGACTATTTAATAAGAATATTTAAATGATAATAGATACTTTCCAAGGTAATACTACTTTTTATGATATGACAACGCCAATAACCATAAACATACGCAACAGCCAGCATTGCCAGCCTTTACAGAGTCCAGAATTGCGTTTGTTAAAAACAACATAAATTATATATATAAAAAGTCTGTTCACAATTATTCAATTTTCGAAATAGACAATTCAAGACATAATGTTATTATAGTGCCATCTAACATAATATTAAAAAAAAAAACACTTTTAAGTTAAACGTTTTTATTTCATGTGCACTGAAAATTGTATTGTCATGTAAATTAAATGCGTGTACGAAATTTCATATCAATCTGACAACGGGAAGGTGCTTAAATTTTAATTTCTTATTTTGACCCAAATAAACAAATAAATTCTGTACAGGTCGAGCTAAATAAAACCGTTTAAAAAAGATGAGATATCATCAGTAAGTTATCCTTGACAACACTCCAACAATCGACAATTTAAGTACCTATCAAAAGATGGCGTACATAAATTATTTTCATAATTTTTTACACGTTTTTAAGGATAAGACTTATAAGATACATATCATTACAATCGTTTCCGGGATATATACGATAATTTCTCGCGTTGTTTATATAAAGTGAACACTTCTATATTTAAGTTAATAAGATACAATAAAGTTTTATATATTATTAGTTCGACTTCAACACCATTTAATATCGACGAATCAAATCACGTAAACTTAAAAACAGCGCCGTCCGCTTTGTATAGATATGTCTAGTTATAAACACGAAATAAGTGCCTTAAGCGGCTCTATTCTTGCATCATCTCGCCGAGTTAGTCACTACGTCGTCGGCAGAATGATAAACAAAATGTCATATTATGTAAAAATGCAAATTGAGCACTTAACACTCTAAGAACATAGGCATTGTTGTGTAAGGCGATGCCAGTGGGTTCACTTGACACCAAACCGTTGAATTTTTGTTCGTATTATTAAAACTCTTTGCTCCAAGTAATACGGACTGGGATCGTAAAAAAATTGAGCCACAGAGCCATTAGCAAGTATTTTTATGCGTCTGTTTTCCTTCGATGGCGCTTGTAATGCAAAGCGTGACGCCGCTTCCATCAAATTCAAGGGCGCCATTATAGACTATAGAAACAAAATGGTTGCCTTGTTTGTTAACAATGGAACATGCTAACTTAAAGTTATAAACTAGCGAACCGCCCCAGCTTCGCCCGGGTAGCACTAATTATTCAGATCAGAACAGAACAGCGGACCAATCTAAACATTCCGAGTAAATCTCATGAAAATTGGTCGAGCCGTTTCGTAGTTTGTTTCATTCATTATACATATTCAGGAAATATCGTATGTTTTTAAGATTATATAGGAAATGACATATTGTATCTTTTATCCCGAAAAAAACAACCATCGACAGAATATATAACCTACTATCGTTGCCATAGCAAGTTAGTGTAACATCACAATAACAACTTCTTGACATTTTGTTATTGTCATGTCATACATTACCAAGGCAACCGATAACAACTTTTTGACATTTACCTGTAATAAGTTATTATCTTATTTTAGCATTTTATACAACACAATATGTTATACTCATACAAAATCACCGATCAAAAGTGTTCCAAAGCTGTGACACCAACATTCACACATGTCAAATGGTGTAAAAAGTATAGCGTAATTAATATAATAAGAAAAAAGATGACAGCTAGTGTTTGTCACTTGCGCGTAAATGTAAACAGAAGACGTAAGTGAAAGAAAAAGCTATTTGCTTTAAGTCTTCACTTTTGACTGCTAATGGCATATCTATTGCAAAATAATATTATTGGTTATTATACACGAAATCGAGTAACAAAAATTACAACGACGAAATTAAGAAACGAATATGTGCGAGGCCGTGGGCAATTACTAGTCTAAAATATAACATTCGAAGTAAAATTGACTTAATTTAAAATATACTATTTACTATTAGTGTAGTATTAATATTAATGTTAGCAACATCATGGAAATATCCTTTTATAACGCTGACAACACCGTTTTACGGTATTGTAGCTGGCAGCTGGCAATAAGGAGCAGTCTGATTAATTAAAAAAAAAAGGATAGGAAGTAGGATTTTTGGCGGGCTTTGGAGAAGAAAGGAAAATTAAGCGATGTCATTGTTAAAAATTAGTACAATAGTAAAACTTAGTTTACTATAAAGTTAATTTTGATTTAAATATTGTTTCTTTTTTAAGAA
>JWHW01050180.1:254300-271739 GCA_000931545.1 Papilio glaucus | reverse complement strand
GGCGCCATTATAGACTATAGAAAGAAACAAAATGGTTGCCTTGTTTGTTAACAATGGAACATGTTAACTTAAAGTTATAAACTAGTGAACCGCCCCAGCTTCGCTCGGGTAGCACTAATTATTCAGATCAGAACAGCGGGCCAATCTGAACATTCCGAGTAAATTTCATGAAAATTGGTCGAGCCGTTTCGGAGTTTGTTTTCAAATTTTGTATGTTTTTTAGAGTATATAGAAAATGACATATTGTATCTTTTATTCCGAAAAAACAACCATCGACATTATATATAATCTACTATCGTTGCCATGGTAAGTTAGTGTAACATAACAATAACAACTTCTTGACATTTTGTTATCGTCATGTCATACATTACCAAGGCAACCGATAACAACTTTTTGACATTTACCTGTAATAAGTTATTATCAATTATATTTTAGCATTTTATACAATAGAATTTGTTATACTCATACAAAGTGTTCCAAAGACAGTGACAGCAACATTCACACATGTCAAATGGTGTAAAAAGGATAGCGTAATTAAAACAATAAGAAAAAAGATGACAGCTAGTTTTTGTCAATTACGCGTAAATGTAAACACGTGACGTAAGTGAAAGAAAAAGCTATTAGCATTTAAGTCTTCACTTTTGACCGCTAATGGCATATCTATTGCAAAATAATATAAAAATTACAACGACGAAATTAATAAACGAATACGTGCGAGGCCGTGGGCAATTACTAGTTTAAAATATAACATTCGAAGTAAAATTGACTTAATTTAAAATTATATATTTTATTTTATTATAATTATATAATTTACTATTAGTGTAGTATTAATAGTAAATAGTATATCTTAAATTAACAAATGTACATATTTGTTAATTTAAAAGGTCAGGTCAGTTATTTTAAAAGGTGATATTATTTTTCCAGAATTTTGTGGTGAAAACTTTATTAACTTTAAGGCTACTTCATATTATAATGTTAGAAAAGTTAAGATTTTAATTATAATAAATATATTTGTTACCATGCTCAATTGCTTATAATCTAAGCCGGTTTATACCAAGAACAATTGAAGATAAACAGTAAAAAACGCACAAGAGGGACAGTTGCATCATGGATCCATTGTGCTAGATAATGTTGTGGATAATCAAGTAATCATTAAATGCGTTCTTGACAATTCTCAAGGAAAGCTGTACGAAGAGCCTTACTAGAGAGAGAGACTAACTAGAGAACAGTACTAAACAGTTAAAAAGTAAAAGTACTTAAGAAAATACAGACCCCACTAATTTGGCAGTGGTGGGATACAGATTTAACAGTGGTAGAGCCCACAACAACAACATCTGTTGCACGAATGGACCGGCTTGACAGTTGAAACACGACAACCTCACAGAAGACGCGTGAAGTAGAGTATACTGCGTTTCATCTGATGAGAGATGTCTAAGACCTAATAGTTCTTCCTCTTCTTCGCATCTGCAACTCATTAGCTTGTTGCAGTTGCCTGTGGGTAGCGATTACTTGATCTCGTTTCGTGTCTTGTCATTATAAATGCCACTATAAGATTGTTTGTTACGCCTTCGCTCCTTAACCTATATAAGAAATTTTCCACACTCTTTGTCGGGGATTATAGTAAAGAACAGAGTACATTTTATCCCGAATAAAAACCTTTTCCCAAGGGATAGAATAATGTATCACTCATTTACAATATCGGTTGCCATCGTGATGTTGTATGGTTGCTATGCTACTACGTATTATGTTTTGACATAATTTACCTATAACTAAATAAAAAACGAATACCTGCGAACCCGTAGGCAACAGCTATATACATTTAATATGTACAATGTAGACATTATATCGATTAGTGACATACTAAACAAGAGCGATATAAGGAGTACCCGTAACCGACGAGTATGTATGCGTAGATGTAGAAGTTAGAGAGAAATGCCAAAATCTCGCCAAATGGAAATCCGTAATCTCTGCCTACTCCTCTGGATTACGGGGGTGAGTGCATATTTATTTATTTCTTTTAATGTAGATATTCTATTAAATCATAATATGATCATAATTTTAACTATAAAAGTAGACGCAATGCGATGTTTATTACTATATACATGTATATGTCAGTTTTGACAATTAGCACATATATGTGAGAATATTCTTAGCTACGTATTTTATTTATTTTTCTAATAAAAGCATCGTCCTTCTAGATAGTAGTATCATATCTCGGTAATTGTCTATACAAATATATTTTTCCTAAAGGTGCATCCACACCAAAGTACTTTTTGTGGGCACCGTTTCCAAGTGTTAGTGGACAATGTGAATAACAAAAACTTATTTGTTTTAAGCACGCAGTCACAAAATTTGAAGAATGTTGCCTGATGTTATAGTGTTGCATTCTGTCGCTCCACAAAAATTAACTGCGGTGTGGATGCGCGTTAAAACAAGCATAATGTGCCATTTTCTATAATATCTGTCAAATATATTGGCAAGTAGTTTAGTCAGCGCTATACTCAAATAAAATACACCCGGGACAAAAATAAATGTAGAAAGATCTTGATAAACAATTGGAATAAAATGTATCACATATAAGTTCGTCGCATATCTTCGTCATCTTGTAACAAAGAGAAGGAATCTCCCGGTGTGCGACGAGACGTAAATGTAGGAATTGTCTGTTGTTTTGTAAACATTCTTACACCGTCAACAGAGAGGATGTTTGTATGATAATTGTATCATTTAAACCACATAACAAACAATTCGAGGATGGATTAAGCCAACGTCCTTCTTTATGTTGGATTACTACAACAACTCCTTTCTATTTAATCTTTTTACACAAGAATACATAGATACGTAGAAAATATTCGAGTTATACAGCCTTTAATAGAATAAAACATGTCTGAAATAATAAAACAAGACCCTGTTTTTTTTTTTGAGAAAGCCGCTTGACTTTTTTACTCAAAACTAGCAAAAAACGTTGAAGTTCTTTTTTTGAAATCGAGCGATATATATTTTTAAAAGAGTAGTTTTACGATACCCACTCGCATTCGATTCTAGCAGTAAAAAATAAATCTAAAACCTATGTTTTAAAATGTGTGCACTAACAGCAATCGTTTGAAATCGCTAATCTCGTCCACTTTTTTCTGATATCTATCGCTCCTTTTCAAAAATCGACCCCTTGGTGAATTGTCTAAACCACTTAAGGAATAACTAACTAAAATAAGATAAACATAACCTATCGAAGTGAAATAAAGGTTAAATATAAAGTTCAATGACATTACAAGCTTTCAATTTGCATTGCATGAAGAGAAAACATGTGAAGATGGATCTTGTAAGAAGCGAGGTTCGAATGCTTTGCACGAATGCCTTAGGGGTCGATCGAAGGTGAACCAGATTCGGTCTAGGGGCTTGCTGTTAACCTTAAAGGGACCACACGTATGGGATGACCTCCTGAGCGTAAGAGGAAGTCAGAAAGCGTAGCCTCGATGTTGCGGTTTGATTGATAAATTAATTGAAACGTAACATAAAGTAGACAGAAGACTTGCAAATTATTTTAAGATTTTTAATGCAACTTTCAACGGTACAGAAAAAGACAGAGATCCCAACCTTTTATCCCAAAACAAACTGATTCGAGAAATAGAAAAATATTACTGCAGATGACGGTTTTATTTTATCTATCTCTCGGTAATTATATCGGTTGCCATGGTTACGTTACATGGTTGCTATGATTCGACAATAACAACTTTTTGACATATTTACCTATAATTCCAAGTTATTATAATCGTTACAAAAACTTCCAACAAAGATAAGAATGAGTGCGAAGCCACGGGAAGCAGATATTTAAAAAAACGTAGGCAAAACATAGTCATAAGGACTGCCGACAGATGTGAAAACCCAAAACGGACGGGCGCCACAACCTATAAGATATTCCCGAACCAAAAGTCTAACGCGGCTAAAAAAGTTTTCAATTATAAATAAAAGACAATAAAACAATGAGCCAAATACTTTTATTTTCATAAAAGTGTTGCAAAAGGAACAAGAGGTGCGCCTGATGCAGCTCAGTGGCTCCCCCTACTCATACATCCGCTCGAACACAGAAGGATGGCAAGGCGACAAATGACGGATGCTTTTCCAATTAAGTAAATCCAAATAAAATAACACTACAATAAGTATATATTATTATCAATATAAAAATTATATTGCGAATTTTGCGTCGTTCGTGACCCGAAATTCGAACTTTATTACCAACACTTAAAGTTTGTATTACAGTTTTATGGCTTTGTCAATATTCAATTTATATAAGCTTTTTTACTCTGTTTATATTACAATAATTATCTTTTTAGCAATTACTTTTAAATCTAGATTTGAATTCGTACGATTTCGAATCTAGATTATTAAAAGTTGTAAATTTTTTTTTTTTTTTTTAATGGAAGAATGTGGTAAACGAACCAGCGGATCACCTGATGTTAAGTGAGCGCTACCCATAGACATCCGCAACTTGTCCGCAACAAGCAAATGTGTTGCAGATGCGTTGCCTACCTTTAATGGATGAAGGAGGGCATAAGCAGGAATAAGGATATTTCCTTTTCCCCGTTAACCCCCTTCCTGTTACCATCCTATCCTATTGAGGAAAGGGTGGGAAGGGGAAGAGGATTGAAATTAGGCCTCCGGCACCTCACTCATCAGACGAAACGCAGAGAGAGTACTTCTACTTCACGCCTGTTTTCTGTAAGGTCGTGGTATTTCACCCGTTGAGCCGGCCCATTCGTGCAACAAAAACGTTTGTCCAAAAAATTAGAAAAAATGTTTTTGGGGTGGACTACCCTTATTATTTAGGGGTATGAAAAATAGTGTACGTCCTATTCATAGACCTACATAATATACACAAAAAGTTTCATATAAATCGGTCATGCCCTTTTGAAGGAGTTTTGTTACAAACACACGAGAATTTTATATATAAGAATTGCGTGTTTCTTATACATAATTTATTCGCTATTTTGGAATATGTATTTTGATGCACACAAAAGGAGATTATGTATTTACATACGAGATAAATAATTGTTCCAGAATTGAAGTTAGTTAATCGGTACTTTGTAAATATTTATTTATTTATTTTTATATTTTCAAAATCAAACAGCTTCATTACAATAACACATATATAGATAAAAATTACGTAAGTAATAAGCCTTCTTGATTTTTATTTTATACACAATCCTTGCTAATAGAAGTGCTGCGCGCATGTGTTGTGTGTGTATGTGTTTGCGTGCGTGGGTGTGTGTGATTGTGTGTAGTGGGTGTGTATGTGCTCGTACGTTTGTGTGTCTGCGTTCATAATTATATCACATTATCACTGATTAAGTTTTTTAATAAAGATTTTTTTAATAGTCAATTATACCATATTTATAAAAAAAATTCAAGTCGAAAAAAATGACATGATTAAAATACCGAAAAATTAAGATATCAAGTACGCCATAAAAGAATTTCCTGTCTATGATAAATAAGGAGACAGTACCGGAAAGATCTGTCGGTGAAATATGTTCGAAGGTGACATTTCCTGAGGTCCGGTGGTGCGGGCGCGGCTGTCAGCACTCGCCTGCCCTGACCCACAATTTGATTACAATCACTGGCTAGAGGCCAGAGCACTTGTATGTGACATGTTACCATTTTCCTTAATTATTTTTGACTGGCAATCATAGGCAACGCCGCGGAATGTTACCCGCAAACTTACTTAAACCATGTTTCATTGCAACATAAGATTGTTGTAAACAAACAAAAGCCATTAACCGTACATGGCGGCCATTAGACTGCTTATACTTTTATCGGAAATGTTGTAATTTTGTGGAAATCGTGAGAGTAAAGTAAAGTGAAATTGTGTTATATGGATAGCTAATGTTATAAGGTATATGACAAACAGTTCGAAATTATTTTAGAATTTAAGAATTTTTACGTAAAAACCTTTGTACACAAAGTTCACACCTTGCTGTGAAACAAGGTATAAATAATATAGTTAAGAGTTGAGTCCATTTTTTTCTGCACAGTATCTTCCCGCAAATGCTAAATTAGTCATTGAAGTAAAAAGTACTAAAGAAAGAGATAGATAGAGTCTACCATACCCACTTTTCACTGAATTTAGTAGGTTTTCCCACAGACAACTTGTAGCGCGTGATTTTCTCATTTGTTAGGTTCCAAAGATTTAAATTTATTGATACAAAATATCTGGGCGACGTACCGTAAGAAACATAACCTAAAAACTTATCTTAATAACGAGATGAAATAGTTTAATAGATGAAAAATTTTCTCTGTTCAATCAAGTTTACCCTTATAATATTTAAAAAAAAAAATTTCTAAAAATAATTAGTATCCAAAGACGCCATTAAAATGCGAAGAATTTCTCGCGTCTCGTTCGAATCGTATCGGTTCCGTTCAATCGATTTTCAAGACACGCTTCATAATGCTTAATCGATTGATGCCGCACTATAATCGAGCAAATTGGATCCACATGATCACTTGCATAACTGCGAAATCATCGCATCATGTGCTTACATCTCGTGACGCCATATTGACAAACTAAATTACAACATCACGATGCGTCGAATGCACGCAAAACGATTATAACATCGGTTTAAGGTGCTTGTACACTGCAAGGAATTTTGAAGTCAGATGTGAAAGGACTTTTTCGGATATCATACCCAATTTCACAGTGCGACATTTCAAATATTTCACTAGCTCGACTGTATATAGCAAGGAATCTCTCGTTATCAAAATGTCACCGATCAATTGTGAACTTCGTCAGCTTATAGTCGGTCTAGGCATCTAACTGTCCGTAAATTAATATTGGAATATAATATCTTCCATTCTAACATAAACTTTAAAGTAATAACACAAGCAAAATATCAGTTCGCAATTTGATTGATTTCGACAGTTTACAGTTGAAGTCACGTCAAATTGTCAATGATTCATTCAGTTCACAATTTGCTGACAGTTCATAATTTGCCTAGAATCTTGAGTTCTACGTGAAATTTTAATTGGAATTCGATACCATTCGAAAGTGGAATAGCTCCGCAGCGGGGACATTTACATGAAACGGAGCCGGGCAGCACTACGACCGCACGACTGGCTTAAAGAAACGTATCTCATGTATCTGGGTTTTGTTTGATGAGTGTGGTGCCGAATCGCTATCCCCTTCCCGTCCCATCCTCTCTTTTTCCTTATCCATCTTCTCCTGTGGATAAGATTCCTATATAGATAAATTAAAAAATAAAAACTATATCTAAATACAAATTATTAGAGCCGTTTCTGAGATAGCCGAAAGTTACAAGAATTGCTCGCTTTATATAGTAGAGAGATTGATACCATAGATATCCATCGTAACGTGATGGCAACTCATCACGTTACGATGGATATCTATGGTGGTCACATAACACCAAGCGAACCGTTTACTCGTTTACCACATGATCCATTAAAAAATAAAATCTATGATAGTGATTGCTATTTTTTTTCATTTGGTCTCTACTCACCGTAACGATGAGTCAACTGTCAATTACGTCTCCTTATTTTTGGGTGAGCAAGTGAGTCATAAGAGGGGGCCGAAAAGTGCTACAATGGCGGCCACATACTAGTCGACGCAGCGTCCTCTCTCTCTTATAAGACGGACGGATGATCAGATCTGGTAATAGTTGCGGGAGTCTGATTTCAAACCGATGTTATTTTAATATATAAATCATATTAAAATAACATCGGTTTGAATCTTCCAATAGAGTATAATAATGAGAGAATAGTGTCGAAATTTCTTAGGTGTTAAACTTTCTTTTGTAATTTTGTCAGTTGCATTGGACACGCAGTTGGAATCCTCTTGGATTGCATTTACTATAGGAAATTATGGTCTCAGTTACTATATAAATTCTGAAGAAAACGTGTTAGAGGAAAAAATCTTTCAAGGGCGTGTCTACCTAAAAAACATTTTTTTAAACTATTACAAGTTTTTGTGAATTTTGTTGTCTTTCTTGCTTAACACAATATGTAAAGTCTTCTTAATGGTATGCAATAATCGGTCCCTTAACTAAAAATACTATACACACTACTTGTGAACTTAACTATAAGGTTTACACTGCATATATAAACCTTTTAAAAAACATTCATTCCATACGATATCAATAGTCCATTTTTCATTTCGTCTGTCGAGTACTCTCTATAGAATAAATACAATGAACGTTTTATTGCGCATGTTGAATCTTACATAAGCCGAATGTAAAGATCAATGAAATGAGTTAATAGTGAAAAAGACATAACGTGAATCGACAAAGGTAAGAAGTGTGTAGTTATACTTTTCACAATTCTTATGAAAACACAACTTTAAGCCGCAGACAACACGGTTTATTATTAAAAAATGATCATGATAATAGATTTCCGAGTTGGTGTCTGACAGACCGGCCTTATAAACTGTAGCCAAAACCATGTACAGCTATGGTCAAATTATACAGACCCAACCTATATGGGAAAAGGGCTGTGAGATGGCGGGTGATTGAATGTTTGGACTTAAATCCAATAGATTTCATGTTGGACAATGCATTTATTCTTACGATACTCCTTCTAAAATAAATAAGCTTTCGAGTTTTTACCACATATGGGGTAGATAAAATATAAAAATATACAATTCTCTTGTTAACTACGTTTCAGACTTTAGGAATTGTCTTAATGCTATGCTAAATATCTATGATCATGCCGTTGTGTGTTTCCGAACTATTATGTCTACTTTTCACTTAATATAAAGAAACTAAAAAATTTACATGTGATTTTTTTGGATATTTCTCATTTTACTTTTAAAAAGTTTTTATTGTCATTTTACTCATTAGGTAAAGTACTTTCGATATTAGTTTAAAGTTATTTGATATCTGTAATATTTACGACATTAACTTCCTTTTATCACGCGTTTGTTTAAATTAAATTGTAATCACGTCGGGGTCATTAAAGTAGTAATTCAGAGCCGGGAGCTCCGTTAAGTTATAATTACGATTTCACACGCCGCTTACGTGATAATAATTTGTCTCATCTTTTTGTGTTCTCTTTACTATCTTTATTCTGTACTAGCTGTGCCCCGCGGTTTCACCCGGCCTGCAAATGATATTACCGTAACCCATCATCATCTCCCTGCCCTTTTCCCGCGTATATGGGGTCGACACAGTGTGGCCGTAGCACAGTTAAATTGATATAACTTTTTTATTTATAAGCCGATTGAGATAAAACAACACTAAATGTTAAGTGAACTTCTCACAATATATCAGTGCGCAGCCAAATCGGTTAAGCCGTTTCTGAGATTAGCGGTAACAAACGCACAGACAAACAGACAAAAATTGTAATAATCATCGTTTTGGGTTGTATTGCGTTTGTGAAGGCGATCAGTTACATTTTTATTATATGTATAGATAACTTCTGTGTTGCAATTCTCCTTCTGTTCTGTTTACTGTGTAAAGTGTGACTAAACTGTGTACCACAATGTGGTAAGGCGCGTGTAGGGATGTGTTGTCGACGTGCGTATCCACACGGCTGCGGTATGGTGAGGCAGGATAGCAAAATAACGCGACCAAGCTCAGTACGTACAGTTTAATAGTTTTTAACACGCTTTTATTAGCTTGGTTTTGGATTCGAACCCGTTCAAAACGTCCAATTATTTTAAACACTTATCAAGGATGACAATGCAATAATTTAAATGGTCTGTCGCATTATCTTTACCAGGACTAGTAGATTGATTCAATTTAAAACGTAATTTACAATTAAAGCAGTAATAAGAGATTATAATTGTATTTTTTTTTCGCTTTATTCGTAACTACACAACGTACCGGATACTCAAGAAACGCGAATTGTTAATTAATATAATTTGCATGATAATCTAGGTGACTCGCACAGTACAGCGAGCGTTATACTGACAGTTATGTTTTTGTTCTTGTTTAACAAACGTGAGAAACATTCATGTCGTTGTAGTTATTAAATTTTATAAGAAAAGTACAATAAAAGGCTAACAAATTTTATTCTCCGCGTAATGGTTCGTCATTCGCTTTACAATTATTACTAAAAAAATTAAAAAAATCCCATATATGTCACCGACCGGTTGTGATCTTCGTCAGTTTATAATCTCTCTGTGAATATTTTAAACAGCAAATTATGAACTGTACATTGGCATATATAATTGTTATAAATAATTGACGGTTCAAACCTAACCTATAATTTTATTTTCCATTATAACTTAAAATTTACTGTAATGAAGTCAAAAACACTAACAGTTCATAATTTGATGCTTTGACTTCGACAATTTATAAACTGTCGAGAAATAACAGGACGAATCATTCACAATTATGATTCGTTTAATTTTGCTGTCGGTTTATAATATGCCTGGTGAGAATATAAGCTGAGACCGTTCACAATAAATAATAATACCATTAATAATCATTTGGGAATAATAATAATAACAAATAGCGTTATAAAGTAAATAAGGTAAGGATGACAAGGCCTGCACAAAACTGGTTCCAAAACGCGTAAGGATTCTCGGATTCCACGACAGGAATGCAACTAAAACAGGATTGATGCTAATGGACCATTACTGCTTTATATGTTAACGAAGTAAATACATACTATGTCAATGTTCTATACCAAACATATGTATGTTATAATAAATAT
Source organism: Papilio glaucus (assembly GCA_000931545.1). Classification (NCBI taxonomy): domain Eukaryota; kingdom Metazoa; phylum Arthropoda; class Insecta; order Lepidoptera; family Papilionidae; genus Papilio; species Papilio glaucus. The sequence continues at coordinate 261,083 of JWHW01050180.1, read as the reverse complement.
ACATACATAAATTATTAAGTGACAAGTTGTGCACAAAAGACTACCCACTACCTACCCCCAGTGGGTGTAGGGGTAGCGGAGACTGGCCGTCTCGCAGGCGCGGGTTTAAGCTTCAACGCCCAACATTTGTTAGGATTGGGAGATAATGAAAAACGCCGGCGAGAATTTTTCTACCATATCGAATTCTGTGAGGTCGTGGTATCCATATTTATAAACTTCGAAACGACCCGACTGATTTATATGACATTTTTTATGTTTGAGTGTGTACCGGGATGGTTGAGATTTACAATTGGACCCGGTAGGTATACCGAATATTCAGTGATCACCAACAACTAAGAACAACTGTAATACCAGAGGACCTGCAGATGTGTGCGGCCTTTAAGGAAAGAGACCTCTCTTCTTGAAGGACCTTAATTCGTGTTAGTGGAAATACCGCTGGGGGCGTACCGGATCATTACATAGCGCGGTTGTGCGAGGCAGGAAATTACACGAATAATGAAAATTCTTTTGTGTCTGAATTGGATTTTATAAAACGAAAATGTGTAATGATTGTTTTTGTATTTAATCGAACAATTTGTATCTTTACTGAATTGTTACATATATGTTAAGAATAAGAAACATCCATACATCCATACTTACAAACATTCGCATTTATAATATTAGTAGGATCACTTCCATAAACAATGAATTCAATTAAAATATTTTCAGATGATCTTTAATGTATTTCAATATTAAATGTTATAATTTTTTGGACGAGTATTTTTTTTTTCAAAAATAAATAAAGCCTGGCAACATTTAGCATCGATTCACTCTTCGTTTCTATACGTATTTAATATATTTGGAAACTATTTAGAAACTAATATAGCCAGAGGCCCACTTGTCGCGTTCTTACATAAACAATTCAACGTTTTATGCGCACTGACCATTTGCGGGCTGTTTATACGGGACCGGCTAAATTTCATAAGAAACGAGCCAACAAACTGTTTCAAATAACGAATTAGAACATTTTCTTGCGTGTTGCGGTTCAAAGATAATCGTTTTCCCGAGTTTTTTTTTAAATTTCTGAAAGTGCGAACATACATATAGAACATACATAACATATATATAGGTCGTCGGTTCGAATCCGCCATTTGACCACTATCGTGAACCATTTCCCACCAAGCTTGGTTTGAAATGGCTAAAAGAAATATTAGTAAATTATTTCGATAAATAGATTATAATAAAAATATAATATTTCATATACAATGCCGAAGGAGGGGTGACTGACCTCACATAAAAATGGAAGGAAGAAGAAAAAGATCCGTTAACGCAGGTTTAATGCGCCCAATAAGTGAGGCACCCTAGGATCAAATCCCTTTTCCATACCAAAGGTGGGTTTTAGGTAGGGTTTAAAGTAAAAAAAATAAACCCCCCTGGTTTTTTTTAACTTAAAATCCTCTTTTCCTTGAAAGAATCATGTTGCTTTTGCGGATTTCCATTGTAATTGCTTCGTTATTAACAACAGAGGACCCTAACTAACTAGGAGGACCCTAGCTAACCAGGAGGACCCTAATTAACTAGGAGGACCCTAACTAATTAGGAGGACCCTAGCTAACCAGGAGGACCCTAATTAACTTGGAGAACCCTAACTAATTAGGAGGACCCTAGCTAACTCGTTGTTCCTTTTCATTCTTAAGATGTTTTATCCATATGATTATTTTAATACACGTGAACCAATCCATTATCCACCATCTCAGTAACTAATCCAGCGATACTTCATCGTATGGGGTTCGATTCAGCGATGCCATATTTAAAGACGGACGAATCCAATCACTCTACTATCGCACCCTTGTTTTCTGTTTGTACAATAAGCTATTATAATTAAAATATGTAAACATAATTGATCTTGAAAGTATAATAAAAATAATATTGATGAGGTCAATGATAATTTACATTATAAACAATTGAGAGTAAGCCAGATGGAAAAATAAAATCAATTGGAGAACAATGTCTTTTCTAAGAAAGTACGACGTAACAGACTATTACAAAGCTAATACGTTACATACAATCATTCAATCAGATCGTCACTTAACACCAGGTGAGATTTTGTTAAAGTACTATTTTTTTTTTAAATTAACCGGCAAGGGCGAATCGGGCTCGCGCAAGAAGATGTTCGTCCATTATCTATAAAAAATCACGTTGGCTGTATGGGAGCCACCATAAATATTAATTTTATTCTGTTTTTTTTTTTTAAATTGTTATAGCGGCAACAGATGTACATAATCTATGAAAATTTCAACTGTCTATTACGGTTCATGAGATACAGCCTGGTGACGGAGAGACAGACGAACAGCGGAGTCTTAGTAATATGGTCCAGTTTTACCCTTTGGGTACGGAACCCTAAAAAGGAAGCCACCGACGTTATTTCAAGTACACGGACGCACGCATTTAGACTCGATAATAAACAATTATGAGTAGCACAAAGTTTGTTTTCAATTTGAAATCGAAAGTATTGGCAAATAAGAACCACTTTCTATTGTGATATACGTTTCAAACAAAGCGACCATACAAGGTTCTAATTAGCGACCCTAAGGTACGTGATAACCCAGGCTTGTAAAATATCTGCGCCACCCCGCCATTACGTTAACAAACAAGAATCTATCCGTACCGTTAATAAACTAGCACAACTACAATTAAACGAAACTAACCTTTATAAACGTTATCAATTCGAAGACAGGAGTCTTGGTTGCCACAACGAACGAACGAGCCGTGTGTAATGTTATACACAAGTTGTTTGAAATTTCACGTAAAGCGACAAAACGAGACGCGAGTATGCACTCGCAAGTTTACACGCAAACTGACGGGACCGGCTCGCGGCTCGCTTCGCTCGTTGATTGCTGAGATCTGTTGTTGTGTAGGGTGACAATGATCCCAATATCTTATCAGGACTTTCCTAATTGCATCACAAATGTTACTTACTTGCCCCTTATTGTCCAACTTTGACATTTACAGTTATGGTTCACATCGCCAATCGTTGATAACAAACTGACAATGAAATTGATTTCCGATTGTTACAACTTTTCGGTCCCTTTGAGTGAGTCCAACATGAGCTGGCAAATGGTGCTCGGGTGGCTATAGACACGGTTTGCGCTTGTGACGTCATTTTAGTTGTACACTAATCATAAATCATTCCCTTCTATTTATTACGTCAAAGTACAATCCACGACAACTGTCTCAACTTATGTGCATACTTGTTGGGACTTCTCATTTTGACCTAGGACCTATTCATACTACATTTCTATGACAGCGGTAAAATCGGCAGCAGTATCAGCTATTACATAAAACGACCCTATTATACTTGCTGTTTCTAAATTCGAAGGCCAACAAAAGTATTCAACATAGCTCTTAAAGTTAATAAGCTAAAGTGCCAATGGGACTACATCTATCAAAACAACGAATAGTGGAAGATCTAGAAGCCCAGAGTGGGAAGTGTAGGCGGCTCTGCCTTCGGGTAGATCAATGACCTCGTGGCTTGATGCGGAAAGAGGAGGACCGCATAAGTTGGAGAACAATAATTATTGTTATGACGTTATTTACATTATAATAGTAATTTGCTCCTGGTTCGTTCGGATCGCTGATGGAAGAACTTTCTATTGGTGAAAATTTTTTTAATTCAGTTTAGTAATTTTTAAGTTTACCCGGAAGAAACGAACAATTGAATATTTTCTCTTTACGATATTAATATAAACTATAATGCATTAGAAAGCTTGGTCACCGCAATTCAATTCGGTCATCAATGACTCGAGCCCGACGCGGACCGCGGACTCGACTCGCCAAACCGCCGCTCTGTCTCGAGCGTGAACAACGGCTTGATTTAAACAGATTTTACTTGTGAACTTCTGATGCATGTAAAATTCATTAGCGAATAACAATTCTGTACGCTAGATCATTCTACGAGTATGTTTCTTCAACGCCCGTGTGACGCTAACTGTAGCTAAAAGTGTCGATGATGCAGTCGCAATTACAAGCACTTATACCTATCGTGTTTTGTATACCTTCAGCTTAATAAAACACCTACTCAACGTTGGTTTACACTGCCGAAAACATTTACATAAAACATATTGTCATCTCAGTTTTGTTCATAGAGAAAGATAGAGAGAAAGCTAGTTTCGTTACACGATTTTACGCCAGCGGAATCTCACGGTAAGATGGGTAAGTTTCGTTCGTCATAGATGTATAAGAAAATCAATTTTATTTTATCATTGGTAGAGCCCGCAACAACATCTGTTTGGCCGAATGTAATGGCTCGACCGGTGAAATACCACGAATTCACAGAAGACAGGCGTGAAGTAGAAGAATTTCTGCGTTTCCTCTGATGAGTGTGGTGCCGGAGGCCTAATTCTGATCCTCTTCCCCTTCCCACCCTTTGACGGACGACAAAAATAGGAGGATTCCTGGGATGGACAGGAAAAGAAAATATCCTTTTTTTCTGGGGTAAAGAAGACAAATCTGTTTAATAATAGTTAGGTTAACATTTGCTTCTAAAGCAAAATGATTTTTTTAATAAATTATTGATATGTTTATTTGTTTAATTTCTATTGTGTTGCAATATACAAGAAAATGTTACCATATCCTTCATCTGAAATAAATATATTAATAATACGCATTGAGCAGCCGTATTCGCTTATTTACGCTGCTCAAAGACTCACGACAATCTACACAAGTCGTTTAGCTATAGGAGGTCACAATGGAATACACATACACTTATGCTACAAAGTCGAAAAGTTACAGATTAGTACAACGTAATGCTAAGTGCTACAGTTTATTGCGACCTAGGGAATTCCAATCGATGCGTCATACACTTGTTTGTGGATTTTACGATCCTCAGAAAACACCATCTCTCCGTCAATTAATTTGCAATCTTATACACTACACAAAATGCTTGTGTTTCGCTTGAGATTACTGTTCAATGCGGACTTCTTCCTCCTGGAATCGTGTGTGGATTCTTGCAACTATATGTCACTTTATGTTATTTCGACAAGCTATTATAGGTTTTTTTAACAATATGTAATTTTGGCCCTGTGTACGTCTTAAAACTACCAGATTATTAGTAGAATCAAAATCACTCATCGGCGACTGGCGTAGCATAAATGGGTCGAATTGACCTGGAAAATACCAGGACCTCACAGCAAACCGCTGTGTAGTAGATTTTTTTTTACCTCTCCGTACCCTTTTATCCTACCTACCTCTAGTTTGGTAATTCGTACGGTGTTTACATATGTCTATAAATAGAGATAGTCCATAAACAACTGGTAAATTAGCCTATTCACTCTTCTGTTACAGGTTCACCGTATTCTGCTTACGCCTAGGAATCCAAATTTATCCTTTACTCCAAAAGGGTAAAATTCAATCAAGTAAAAAACACGCCTGCGCTATGGTCGTAGTTATCTTTGGCCTCAGTTCTTATAGTCTTTAGTTATCTTCAAAGAACAAAGAAGACAGATTCAGGTACGAAACTTATAGAACAGAGTTGCGATAACTTTGCGTCAATTGAAATGTTTGCAGTTTCTTACAACTATCAACGATTTCAAATGTATGCTGTATTTATGCAATATATTGCTGACGGATTTAATGCCCTTAAAAATAATGTCAGCCGTGGTTCGTGCGTAACATCGATTTGCACGTGGACGTAGAGCCGCCCACCATAGCTCAACACCTGAAGTAGACGTGACGCCGCTACTTCGACTCCGCCGCCGGTCACCCGATAATTCACTAGTTGTAGGTGCCGCCACCTACCAAACAATCGCGCTCGGTTAAGTTTCGCAAAGACTATCAAAGGGCTAGGCACGTACTCGACTATCGAGACGATGCAATAACGATCGCTCACAAAAAAAAAACGCGAAAGTATCGTTTCCATTGCAAGCAACGGTCAAAATCTTACCCACTTGTAAGTACTAATGGATTTTTTGTAGAAAGGTTGTGATCAATATTTGGGTTGGTCAAGACCTGAATATAATATAAAAGGGAAAGATAAGATGATTTTTTTTTGTGATACAATCCTTTACACCATATAATTTATATGATATATAATATAAGTATGTATGTTAGTAGCAGTTATCGCAGTATTCACATATATAAGTGTGGGGGATCAGCCTCAGCTAGTATTTTTTTTAGAAAATCTAACGCGTAGATTCCTGCTGCTGATAAGAATGTGGTATTTGACCGGCCAGCCTGCCGTCAGCTGTCATCTGTCATTTAGGTTGGCTGAATAATTATTTATCAAATCCAAGAGATTGAATTATTTATCACAAAGAAATTATATCGAAATATGTTTTTACAACAATATAAATATCTAAGATCATACATAAGACACGGATTTATTTAAAGAAAAATTAATATGTATGACCGTGGTGTGCTACTTAGAAAATGCTTGTTCTTGGTTGTAGTGTTTATCTCATCGACTGTTTGTTTGTCAGCTAGCTTTTGTAATTTCAATATAAAAGTCAAGCAAATTTTAAAAAATGAAGGATTTCATAGGTAATTTGTTAATGATACTATCTTCTATTATCACACTTAAATGGCGCAGCGCAAGCAAAACGTTTTAATGATTAATGTGTTAATGGAATAATGTCGAATCTTTATAAATTATTACAGAAACATTACCTACGGAATTATATTTGACTCGGAGAGCGATGATGAGAGATGGTTGTATGACGGTTGCTTGGTTGGTATAATGCAAGAACTACCAGCCGGTGTGTTTGCTAACCCTGATGAATTAGGTGATTTAAAAAGAAACAAAAGGGT
>JWHW01050180.1:228932-239575 GCA_000931545.1 Papilio glaucus | reverse complement strand
TGTCCTGTAACGGATCGGAATAAATTATATCGATGTTTTTTTTAAACATTTTTCTTTTTATAAGTCGATAGGTTTTGCATTTTGATTGACTTCCAATGAATATTAATGTCCACCGCGCATCGCCGCGTTATACAGTCTGACAGTTTCACAATCAGATTGAGTAATACGCAACGATTTTTGGAGTTAAAACTTCTTTAGCCGCGTTATACGATATTTTATAAGGAAAAATCTTACAGGTTCGCGTGAACAACATGCGCAATATGCGCCTACTATATCCTGATTTGAATTTGGAACAGTTTCAACGATATTTTTTTTTCATTTTTTTTTCTTGTATTCAATTTTGAAGATAGCAATCGAGTAAGCAGATCACCTGATGTTAAGTGAGCGCTACCCATAGACAACCCGCAAGAAGCAAATATGTTGCAGATTCGTTGCCAATGTTTAATGGACAGAAGAAGGCATCGGAAAAAGGATATTTCCTTTTCCCCGTTAACCACTCTCATCCTATCCTTATGGGGAAAGGGTGGGAAGAGGAAGAGGACTGAAATTACGCTTCCGGCAACTCACTCATCATCCGAAACGCAAAGTACTGCTACTTCACGCCTGTTTCCTGTGAGGTCGTGGTATTTCACCGGTTGAGCCGGCCCGCTGTTAATTAATTACATTTTCATAGCAATGAATTGCTCTCAAATTTTAGAATGGATTTCAATTCGTAAATGTATATCTACGTCTGTGTGCTTAAAATTTCGGAGCAAATTCAGCGTGTGACGTCACCACTCTACCTAATTACCGGTACTTAGCGTTGCGATGAGTCAGACGCGGCTAGGCAGGGGCCGCAATGGGCATTAAAAAGTCACGGCTAGCCGCATAATGTTCTACAATGCCTTTTGAAACTTACATAACTCAAACGGTACGGGTTTCCATGAACAAAAGCCAACTGCTGTATGCAAATTAAAAATAAATAATGAATCGACTTCTCTTATTGACACGATAGATGGCATTCTACGACAGCACACAATTTGCAGATAATTCCACCTCCATTGTCGATACCTTCTTTTAATCAATCTACTATAACATCCTTTCTAAGTCAAGATCTCTCACCAGCTATTCGTTTCTTATTTTCCACACTTGAAACTTTTGTAAGATAATTCCGCGTATAATAACTTCGAATTATAGGTGAAATGTATCAAAAAGTTGTTATTAAATATAGGTCACGCTCGTAACCCAGAGGGGTAAGCAGAGATTATGGATTTCCATTTGGCGCGATCCTGGCACACCTCTGACTTCTTGTAGCTATACATCTACGCATACAAGCTCGTCGGTTACGGGTTCTCCTTATATCGCCCTTCTTTAGTATGTCACTAATCTGATCGATATAAGTTCTCCTTGGACGTCCCCTATCAACGATGCAACTCACTTTTCCAACACAAATTTCTTTCGTTATTCTCCCTTCATTCAACCTTTCAACATGCCCGAACCATAAAAAATTATTATTAAGTTATTGTTAAAAAATTAATCATTACCATGGCAACCGATATTATACATGAACGTTTTATGTTCCTCAGGAACAGTTATATTTTCGCGAGGTAAGAATCTCGTTTTCTGTACCGATTATTTTATTTCTTTAAATAATCTTGTATAAAGTTAAAGAGCAAAATGTTAGTATGGTATAGGCATGTTAAGAGCAGAGTGAAATTGCATGTGACAAGAGAGTTTTAGATATGAATGTGAAGGGATATGTCGGTAGGGGTAGGTCTAAGAAAAGATGCATGGATTGCGTGAAAGGTGACACGATCAAGAATCCCTTCTTTATCTTGTCACCTTTCAAACGACGACGAAGTGTCGACTGAAATGACGGATGATAGATCGATGGAAGACGAAAACCTGTTATGCCGATTCCGATGAAATAATCTAAGCGCCACATAAGTCTGATATAACGCGTGAGATAAAATTGTTTTTTATATTTCCATAAGAGCCCAAAAATGTCCTACTTTACAGCTGGCATGTTTTTATACTATCTTACAGTGGATTTCCACTGGCGTAAAATTGTGTCGCATACAAGCTTTCTTTGAAAAAAAAACTGAGATGACAATATGTTTTATGTGAATACTTTCGACAGTGTGAACCCACGATTATAATATTATAGACAAAACATTAATTAACCTATAGGGAATAGACAAAAGAGAAGTGAAGACAGATATGCTAAAGTTAAAAGTATCGATGAAATTAATGACATAATAATAATAAATCAATTGCATCCATAACAAATATGGTCATAGATAAGACACCATCAATCAATAAGCGATTTTTAAATGTCAAATAATAGATTAAATGGAACAGGTTAAATGGAAATAGCTGAATGGAAATAACATATTCGGGGCCACGTATCTAATTCATTCCGGATATTCCGGACAGAGGCGAAGTTTGCGAACGGATTTAATTTGAATCTGTTTGTGTTATTTATGCATTGCTTTTCTAGGTCAGGCTTCACGGGGTTAGAGCCCGATCGATACGAAGTTCCCGAAATAACGGAAAGTGGAAGGGTCTCGCGTGGGACACCCCGACGACAGATATCAAACAGTTTCGTCTTAGTTTTCAACTTCAAGGATTTATTTTATTTCATTCTGGGGTATCTTATTTTAGTTATTTAGTAAGATTTTTTTTCTCATTTAGGATTTTGTACTTTACTAGTGACTCGCCCCGGGTTCGCCCGGGTAGCATTAAGTATGACCCCGATCGCTACCAAATTTCACAGGAACACCCGCTGGGATAATCTGAGCATTCCCTGTAAATTTTATCGAAATCGGTCAAAGCGTTTCGGAGTCTGTAGGTAACATTCATACACACATCGCCTTTTATATATACAGAACATATGTAACTAGCTATTGCCCACGACTTCGCACGCGGTTCTTATGTTCCTTGCTGAAATTTATGTAATTTGATTTCTTGAAATATGATAGGTTTAGTGCTGAGTAGTTTACGCGTGAAAGCTTAACAAACAAACAAACACACTTTCGCATTTATAATAAAATAATTTGGATATTTTTTTAAAATTTTCTTTAAAAATCGTTTAAATAATTTTTTGGTGGTTAAGCTTAATATTAATTATTTTTTAAATGAAATTGAGGATTAAAAGATATCGATTTGCACTTGTATTGATTGAGACCAACGTTTATTCAATATTTTTATAAAGTTTTAAGAAACTTTCATCAGAGTTATATGTGGTATAGCGCGGGCAACAAGCGGTGCATTAAGCAATACCTTTTATCAAGTTATTGGAGCGCAGAATCAATTGATTTCATTACCCAGCGCCGGGCAGATGGATGCCAGCGGAGGAGCTAGCGCGGAAGCCGCTTTGTTCCTACCTTTGTACTAGTGATGGCTGAACAACCTCGTAACTACTTCTGCTTATACCTATTAGCCAGTCGCACGGGTAACAGGTGTCTATCACCTGTTACCCGTGCGAATCCAGTACTCTCAGCATGTATACGCCAACATTTGTTTTTCCGTCTTAATATAGTATCATCTTATAACTGCTTCAAAAAACATTGTTATATTTCAGTCAATTTACATAAAACTTTAGTAAACTATACATTCAAAACCTTCCGCATGATTCATTTCGTCAATTGACGGTGAAGGCTCCCCAAGGAACGATTGATTCAAGCTTGCCGTTAAAACTGTAGCCAAAACCTATACAGTAGAGAATACGGTCCTACCGTACCGACCCCACATAACGTGGGAAAAGGGCAGAAAGAGATGTTGGTGACAGTCATGTCCTCCTATGATTTTCATTATATAAGTGTTCTTCCGGATTCCGAACCAATATCCCCTCGCCTTCATGATACCATCGTCCGTGAGAGGGCGCGCACACCACGTCCACTTTTCCCTTATAACGCTATTTTTAATCCTATAATTCAAAGTCACGCCTAACATACTTCTTTAGAATCGCATCTCAACGGCATTAACTCTACTAATATGATTTTTCTGCCAAATCCAGCTCTCACATTTCATATATTAAAGTGGAGATTTTTATTATATATCTCAAAATAGTCGCTTATGGAAGAAAAAGGTATAACAATCCTATATTATAATGTTCTTAAGTATAATATTGCTGTATGCAAGGGAAAAGCGACATTTACAAAATCCAAAGCTCTTCAAGTGTGAAGGTGAGGCGGTCGTCCCCTCGGCTAAGACTCAACGACCGTGGAGGGTACTGGTGTGTCGCCGCTAGCTTATGGCCCTAAATTCTCCATCACAGCAATCAACATCAGATGATAAAAGATACTTACCAATTTAACTAACAGACTTTTATCACACGGAAACGTGTTAATAATATTGTATTTTATTCCTTAAAGATATCTGTACAATTAATAATAATATAATAATAAATCAGCCTTTTTTAGTATGTTTCCACGCTGCAGGGATACTGGCCTCCTCTCCGAGAGACGGAAGAGGTCAGTGTTCTTGTTTTATTAAATATTTACAATTATTAAATACTTAATCCAAAGGGGGTAGGTAACCCTTATTGAAAATAATAATTCCGTAATTGTTAATAAATTAAATTCACTATTATAATTATTTTGACAACCATACTTTTTAGTTACGGTGGACGTCATGGAGATGTAAATTTGACAAGGTTCCAGCGCATTATCAACTTGAGTAGGTTATACTCATACCGATCTTGTCTTATAAAGAACGATTTTGTTTCTTGAATTTTATGACATAAATTTGAAAAAAGTTAAACAGTTATGAATTTTTGCTGAATATTTTAGTGATTGTGCCAATAGCCTAAGGATACGGACTGCGAAACATTCACAACATGGTTTTGAGTTCTAATCCGCCATTCGACTATTGTCGTGAACCATTTCCAACCAGTCAATTGGAAATACTTTAAAAAAATCTAGTAGAATTTCATGCCCGAGGAGTGCTGGCATGAGGCAGGCGGCCGGCCGTAAAAAACTGTAGCCAAAACCTGTAGGCTTTTCACTGAGGGTAGAAGATTTCAGTTGCCAACGTACCAACATTGTGTACGGTAAATATCGGAACTCGCGTTAGTTACATCCCTCTAGAAATGGAAGACCAACCTATGTGTGCGTAGTAAACCGAACGAAACTACGGCCATCAAATATCTAAATAAAACAACTTGATTTTTTTTTATAAACACAATTGCAACTTGACCCTCGGTGTTAGGAAAAGAAAAGAATTTGGAGATGGAAATGTTTTAGGCGAGACACGACACTTCACATGTCAGATAAAACGCATAAATAGATCTAACTTTGCTCTGGATTTCTATGAGTCCTGGTCGATGAGATCTCCAGCTGTTCGTCGCTCTACAACTGATAAACATTATAAATCAGACGTCACTTATCAGTTGGGGGTTTCGCATGTCCATCATTTTTTATAACGATGAGAAAATACAACTGTTGTAGTACCGACTTTGTACCCTTTAATATTTAAAAAGGCCACGTCGCAAAGAGCCGTGTGTAAAATTGTGTTAAACGACACTGGCAAATTATATGCCTGAATGTAGGTCGCCTTGAAACGGAATATTTTAAAATGGTAAGACACAACTGAAAGGAGTAACTGAATAAGTCATAGATTTAAGACTAAAGGCATATATTAAACGTCATATTGTCGACTTCCGTTGATTTCCGTCGCTTTATATTATCAAGTTAAAGTTATTGCATATTACAAGAAAGGTATTAATTTCTTATGATTATTTTTAAACCTTCTGAAATCAATTAAAACAAACTCATATAGTCCCTTTTCTACTCCTCGTCCCCTTCGCATCCAATTCTAATAATGAAAGGATGGGAAGACGAAGAGGATTTGACAAGGATTTTTAAGCATTCCTACTTATCCCCTCCCCGTCAAATCCTCCTATATAGGAAATTTAATTTTTCTGTTTGTCCCATCATCTGTCCTTTAAACGTAGGCAACTCATTAGCTTGTTGCAGATGTCTATGGCTAATGGTGACTTAATATCAGGTGAACCGCTTGCTCGTTTCCTCTTCTACTATAAAAATATACATGATATAGCTAGATGGGTACGCTAAAACACTTGAATTTTGTGCATATTAACCCAAAAAATAGAATGCCGTAAGAGAGATACAAACCTCCAAATTATCTTAAACTCATACCGCAACTTATTAGCCAATGTACAATGCAATTTATAAAGGAAAGATTTATTTGTTGTAGTGAATAAAATCTGAAACTACAGAACCGATTGTAATGTGTATAATAGTACACTATTACCGTGGGTTTCTTCTGCCGGAAACATTCATATAAAAATATTGTCATCTCAGTTTTTTCTGAGAGAAAGATAGAGAAGAAACCTTGTATCGCGACGTTATTTTAAAATGATATGAGCGAAATGGGCCCGTGTGTCGCCCGGTGCTAAATTTATCTAGTGAACCATGAGATAAAATGATATAATTAGTTTTTCTTAATGTTATTATGATACATTTGTGCTGTTAAATCCTATTATTTTTTCTTTCCACAAAAAACTTCACACTGCTTGAAAGTTTTTGTTTGTTAAAAACTTTGCACAAAGCCTTTCACTGGCCTTTTATTTTTTTTTCCTAATCCACAAAATTTCCCAGCAAAGTTGTCGCCCACCCTCTACCATTCTATAGGAAGCCATAACAACAGAGTTTTGAGAATGATTTAGACTTTTTTCTTATAGCTTTCTATACATATACGTTGGTTCAAGGCAAGATGTGATTTTGGTAAACAAAGGTTTTTACGTTAATATTCGTAAATTCCATAATATTTTCGAAAAACATCTTTTTCTCATGGCCTCCTTATAACATTAGCTATCCATATTACACAATTTCACTTTCCTTTATCTCTCGATTCCCCCAAAATTACATTTCCGATGAAAGTATGAAAAGTATAATGGCCGATTAATGACACTTGTTTGTTTACAACAATCATATCTTGCAATGAAACAAGGTATAATTCAATGCGCGTTTTAAACCGAAACAGTTTTGCAAAGATACAGCACACATTATCAATTTCTCTGCGTATCTTATTTATATACTAAAACAGTCCAAGACGTACGTGCATATAATTTATTTAAAATAAATCTATTATAAATGTAAAAACGGATGTGTGTGCACCATTTACTTCATTTTAGCCAAAGCTATACACCACAGAGCAATTATGGTTGTGGGTAGTTGTAGCCTCGACTTTCCCATGTGTCTCTATGGTGGTTGAATGTAGGTATGCTTACAATTATTCTTCTACATCATTCTGGACTGCTCTAGAACGTCCTAAATTAGTCTAGACATTTCGAGAATAATATGAAATATTCCTGATCGATCTTTAACTGTTTTAAATGAATTGAAATGTTTAGATCGAGTCTAGAATATTCTTTTTAGTTGAAAGAAAATAAGGCAATTACATTATTTGGAAAAATGAACAGCAAAGCGGTTGTTTGCAAATATAAAATTATTATACGACACTAGATTTCAAAGCAAATAACCTGTCAAATCGTGGCAGTTATTAGAAGTTTTACAAAGAGAATAAGTGACGTGTGTCTAGAACAATACAGCGAGGTCTATTGCATTTTAAATGGAGAAGAATGAATGTTCTAAGTATCGACAATATGTCGTACACAAGGACGGACTGTCGTATAAATAACAAACGTAGCCACGTCATTTCGTGGCTACCCGTTCGTTATCGATTCTTTATTAATTTACTGTTCATTTCAAAACACGAAACAAGCTCGCGTTCACAAAACGTTCCCATAACTGACCCTTTACTTCATACGAGTATTTGTTTAATATACATAAATATGCACTCACGCCTATAACCCACAGGAGTAGGCATTTCCACCACAGGAGTAGAGATTGCGGATTTCCATTTGGCGCGATACGCTTACATGCTAGTCGGTTATGGTTACTTATGGTACAGCACATAAACTCGTACAATATACCTGCTCAAATAAAGTGATAAAATACAGTACAGTTTATTCTATTTAAATATACTCGGACGCTTTTAACAATTTACATAACACACCAAAACTTGGATCTATCCTACTGAAATTGGGATTATGGATATGGATGGCCATATCATGATGACGTGGCCATCCATATTTATTACAATTATTTCTTACTAATAGTATTTAGTATTGATTTCCTACATATTTTATAATTTACTAATATTTCTTTTAACCATTCCAACCAAGCTTAAAGCTTGTGCTAGGATTTGGTTCACGACATTATTCGAATGGAGTATTCGAACCCACGACCTCGTGTCTAGTAACCCGTACCCTTAACCATTAGTATATTAGCGCTTTATTGAACAATGTTGAAGTATACTAAAAAAGTTGCCTTTTGAAGCATTGCTATCTTGCATCTAAGGCAATGATTACATCTTGGCATTTGACAGCGATGTGACTGCCAAAAGCTGAGCCGAGTTTTGGCATTTGGTTTTACGCGAAAGCGTAGAGTATGCGGTAAATAAAACGTCCCCATAGATTATCAGCATGAAGAAATCATTTTGAACGGGTTATCCATTGAAATTAAATTCAGTTTATTTTGTAATTAAATGGAATTGAAAGAAAAAATATTGGTTGTCTGTAAATCTGATAGTTAGAAACTCTGCACCGATTTTAAAAATTTAAATGAAATTTTAAAATCGGTGCATATTTCAAAAGTTACATTTTTACTATTAGTCGTAGTACAACTACTACACACAACTGTATACGACAAGCTAGACGTAGAAATCGCTTTCATACGATCAAATTTTAATCCGTGCTAGCTTGCTTGTACGTTCTAGCAAAATTTAAATTCTATACTCTAGGGAAGTTTTTCAGCACTGAGCGGTCGTTGACCTCGTGTTTAGCTAAACTAACGACCGGAGGCAATGTGGTCACGTGAGAATCGAATCAGACCACGCTTCGTTAGCAGACACCGCCTGTGCCCTCAACCTCACGGCCTAGGGATGAGGTGATTGCGTTACCGGAAAATGTTGGAGGCGATGTATCTATGTTGCTAACTTTAGGTTATTTTAAAATTCTACAGTCTGAACTATGCTTAACTATACTATGGTATGTATGCTTCGTTCAGTTCATAATTTGATGTCAATTTATAATATGCATAGTCCGATTGTAAACTGACGAAGTTCACTCAGTCGGCACACAGTATCTGGTGAGCCGCTTGCACGTTTCCCTTCAACTAAAATGGTGAGATGTACCATTTTTAGTTTAATATCATTATTTATTCAACCAAATATCCATAATCTCTGCCTACACGTACTGGTTACTAGCGTGAGTGCATATTTATCCAACCAATTGTAGATGTGATCTGTGTCACATAATGAAAACATTAAATAAAATATATATTTAACATAGTTGTACTGTTCTAACCTCGGGTGTTAGTATGTTCAAAGATTATTTACGTATGTATTTGACTTGGAGTGTTATCCGTGACCTATATTTGTGCTCCTGCCCAGGCCATGAACTCTGCGCTCCCACCCCCTGTTACCAGGGTAATGTCTAACGGAAGGTTAGGGGGTGAAGCGCGAGGTGGGTAGTAATCGAATTTATCAGCGCGACACTAACTTTATGACTGTTTAGTAATATTCCATTGCTAACGTTATCATTATTGAATTATAGGAATTTTCCTTTTTATTTGTTATTGATAGAGTAAATAAGTTTTGTTGAGTTCTTCGTTATAATTGGAGTTCATAGAAATAATAATTTTTCTACTCGTTTCTGTGAGTTGGGAGTTATTTTTATTGTTGTATTTGTATTGCCAGAATATACAGATTTTTTCGATAATAATAAATGCCACAATATTGGATTACTTTTGCCAGTTATTCATATGTTAAAGAAGCTCTTTGTAGCTTTATGTGTATCCAGGGGACCCCCTGAATGTGAAAGTGATGTGTCAGAAATATATTAACCTTTATATCACTGATCACCAAACCCACATAACTAATCAACTCGTGACAACCAAAACACTAGATGTAATTAAAGAATCCTATAATGAAGTATTTTCAACTCGAAGTATGGATGCAAGGAGTACTTTGACATTTTGTTCACCCTAGAGATGATGAACGAGCGATTTTATCTCGTGTATAACTTTTTTTTTATCACCCCACGAGGTTAATCTTTAAAGATTGTTCAAATTGTTATATTTGCCTACATCAATTAGAAAATTTCGATTTTATGTAAGGAATTATGATTTTTTCAACCACAAAATATTTAAAATTTCTTACATATAAATTTGTGTTAAATCGGAATCATTTTGAAACGTTATATAACACTTTAAAGGTAGAAAACTTTGGAGTAGTAATGTATGTATGTATGTATTTGCACATAGTATACAAAGTAAAGGTCTAGCAAAGCTCCAAGCTATATGTACATTCGTACATATATATCCGAACATCCGGGACTCGGCAATCAATGGAGCCAACTGAAGGCTGTTCGCATGACGTACGTGCGAAAGAGACGCGTATATTAGCGTAAGTTGAAGTGCGAGCGGTGCAGACGCCCAAAAGCTATTTTATTAGGGCGTTACAGAATTTATTGCAGCGTGCACCAACGCTTCGTTTTAATTGAAATTGCCCTATATTTTTTTTACTGGCAACTTTAGCATGAGAATATAAAATAAGTTTAAAAATAGGTTACATAA
>JWHW01050180.1:217251-228914 GCA_000931545.1 Papilio glaucus | reverse complement strand
TAACAGAATTGAATGAAAAGCGTCGAGTAATCTATATCTATACTTAATATAATAAATGCGTATATTTGTATGTATGTTTGTTACACTTTCACGCGAAAACGGCTGAAGGGATCTGGATGAAATTTGGCACAGGGATAGATTACAGTGTGCAATAGCACATAGGCTTTTATCCTGGAAAAATTTACGGTTCCCGTGGGTACATTTTTTTGTTTTTTTACAGGTATGTTCCCTATAGATTCCGAAACGACTACCCAGGCGATGCCGGGGCGGATCACTAGTAGTCTAATAATAAAATTGTCAAGTTTTTTAATAGAGTTCAAGGAGCTCGATGCACCTAATTGATAAATGACGAACCATAATAAAATATTGATTAAGAAACTACATAATCTAAGTGGGATCATACAAATGGAAAAAATAATGACAGACGTGCTTTCTTAAAAATCACCGTGGCTATGGCCTGATTTATTATTTCTCAATTTCGCCTAATTCACAAACAATTTTTTTAAACATTTAGCTTTGCCAAGCTGAGCCCCGAGGTTTCGCCCGCCGTGCCATTTAATTTAACCGACTAATTTCCAGCTTAATCTGAACCCCACTTAATGTGATTGATTAAATAGATCTGAGATCAACTTACATTGGATTATAATTATTTCTCCATACAAACTTTCGCCCCCTACTTTAGACCTTTAGGGCATGAATTTAAAAAATCTTAATCTTAATGCTCGTCTACGTATTAACAGAAATCTTTGTGCAAAATTTCAAATCTCTAGGCCTAGAAGTTTGGGCTGTGCGTTGGATTTATCAGTCGTTCAGTTTCTTCTTTCATATAATATAAAGTTTAATAATCCAATACAGGATTTTGGAGTTATATAATGATGACAATAATTTATACGACAGTGGCAGAACGTCTTAAAAACCTTTGCCTTTATCTATAAAAGTTTCTTATGTCAAATCAATGTTGGCGCGTTATCGGAGATGTTTTTCCGACCGATTGAACAGTTCCTTAACCGACTGCATACCGACATATCTGAGCGCCGATCGACATTCCCCCGCCGCGTAAATTGCTTCCCGCATTTTATATCTTGATTTCATTAAACGAACGCGTTAAACGCTGCACGTATGAATCGGCTTTTACGAGCGGATCACTAACGCCATTTGTTACTACATTTTTTTACATCATCGTACAATATTTCTATTATTTAGAGGTTATATATAAGGTTGAAATACTAAATAAATAACCTAAAGACAAAAGAGATCGTGGATACTCCGTGTAGATAAACGCCATAAAAGCTTGTAATTAAATTCTATTTAACTTTCTTCAAACGTTTAAACTTACAAAAAAAATTGCTCAGGCATCAGAAACTAAACGTAGAAGCTCAGTGCAGAGGTTATACCAGTGTACTCCTGTGGAAAAATCGGACCCTCTCCCACCGACGCCACCGAGGGAATTTCAGTGAGTAAAATTTTCACATAACCCTATCATTCCTCCAAAAGTAGGGTATTTTTGAAGATTTCCCCTCGATAGCAAAACAATAGCATCAGAGAGTCAGGTTTCATCATGAACTGTCCAATATCTTTGATTTACCGTTCGTTTAGGCCAAGTTTTAATTTTTTTTATATAACTCAGGTTAGCCTTAACAGGCTTAAGCACAAGTAATTTAATATACGTAAAAATTTTACGAACAGAAAATCTTTCGCACGGCTTGCTTCAAATATTATGTCTCAGTTTCAACCTTTGGCCTACTCCCGCTAATAATACAATTAGTCTAACACAACAAACAGCTCGACTGACAAGGAATTAGTGTTAATTAATAATTAATTACATAACGCTTTGATTAATTAAATCGTAAGAGGACGGTTTGCGCTTTGACGTTAATCTAATTGCGTATTGAAAGAGCATTTGAAAAACAAACATTGACTTGCTAATATTTTTATTTCAACGTCAATATAAAAATTAATTGATTTGAATAGATTAAGTAAGTAATAAGCTAATATGATTTTGAATTGAATTTTGGTACGCTTAGTCAATAACTTAAGTAAGTATATAACAACGACCAGCATGTTTGTTTGTTATCTATATATCAAAATGAATTTTCGAAAATTTGTTGTTTTATATTTCAGAACTACACTACACCACAAGATATACATTATACTGTAGTTTGTTCCATATCGAGATGGAAGTTATGTAAACAAACAAAAAACACTTTTCACTTACCATACATCGCGGCCATTTAATAACATGGCGTTTTTATAATTTTATCGGAAATGTTGTAATTTTGTTGAAATCCTGCGACAAAGTGAAGTGAAATTGTAAAATATGGATAGCTAATGTTCAAAGGTAATGTGAGAAAAAGTTTTTTTTTTAATATTTTGGAATTCACGAAATTTGGCGTATAAAGTAAGGTTTACTCTTTGTTTACAAAATTTTCTTCTTGCATCCAATTTCGACAACAACAAACGTGCCACTTCGACATTTCGACTACTCAAGCTGATTTTATTAATTTACTTTGTTGTGTGATTACTTTATTCCGTAGGTATAATATTGAATTCAGTCATACGCTATACATTTCAAACGCAGGCCCAATATTGTAAACGTTTTTTGTAAAAAAAAAACTTTTCAATTTGTAATACTTAATGGCTTAACAATTCGTGTCTTTTTAGGGGGAACCCTAAAAAGACTAATTGTTAAGCCATTACTTATAGTTAGTATTAGTTTACGTTTAGGGTAAAACGGGACCGTATTACTAAGACTCCGGGGTCCGTCCGTCCGTCACCGGGCTGTATCTCTTGAACCGTGATAGTTAGACAGTTGAAATTTTCACAGATGATGTATTTCTATTACCGCTATAACAAATATATAAATACGCTACAAAACGCTATAAAAACAATAAAAGAAATATTTAAGGTGCTTCCATACAAAAAACGTGATTTTCTATAGATAATGGTACGGAACCCTTCGTGCGGCCGCCGAGTTGCACTTGGCCGGTTTTTTAAGCAGTTCGTGACCGGCGTGTCTATTTTTATATACACGCATAATTGTATGATAAAAATAAAAACAGACTAAAAAATATAATGTATATAGCTTTCTAATATAAATGAATGATTAAAAAAAATCTTCTTATGCATCAAATGTGCTACTAATTATTGTAAGTTAATTTTTAGTAATAGTGAATTTTAACAATGATTTTTTTTTCATTCAAATTATGGAATACTCCGTAAAATGTATTTCTGAATATTTTTAGGTCGAATTAGAATCGTATAAAAGTATAGATGTATAACAATATTAAGTATTCATTTTTCTTAGATATATATTTAAAATCAGTACGTATCCTACCCTATATAATATAATTTAAATATTAAAATTATATTCTCAAAAATGTATTACGTAATATTTCATAATTCAATTGAAATGTCTGACGCAACATTCCTTATTCGTCCTTTCCGTAGGGCATTCGGAGTTACGTCGTAGGTCGTCTAGAACGCAGATTGCCGCCCCCCTACTTCAACCCTCCTCCCCTCCGTTTCAATACGCACCCGGCAGTATTCGCTTTTCACAGACGGAAAAATACTTAGATTTTTCTAGTATTTTCTCTCCAATAACTGTTTACGAAAAATTTCTCCCATGTCGCTTCTATCAACAAACTTTCGTCGAAATAGATTTGTTCCAATATTTTTATATTAAATTCCGAATCGTTTCAATTATCATTATATCAAATTAATTTCAGATAACAATAATGTGTTGGATTAACAAAAATAACATCTTTAAATTGAATTTGTAACCTGTACATAGAAAGTCATAGCTTGTCATATCCCATGTGATCTCCACAGACACGAACTCACTACCCACAGCTGACAAACATGTACAGCTTTGCCAATCATTCTGGTATACATGCATAGGTCGAGTCTCTTGTTTTACGTTAATATTATCACCTTATTTAATACTAACTAGTAGTGCCCGGCGTCACCTGCGCGTAGTTCAATATTGAACGAAGCCTATGAAAATAGCCTAATGTTACTTTTTAATAGGATTATTAAAATCGGGATAGCAGTTGCAGAGTTTACCCATTACAAACAGACAGTTATTTTCGTTTTATATTATTAGTACAGATATAGCTAATGTAAATGTCACATGTCACGTATGTCTGGCTCAGTCAAAAAAGATTCGTCACCTTAAAGTCGACATTTGCTTGCACCACGGACACTGACAGACACTGCCAAAGGGGCTAGAAACTCAAAGCTCAAAGCAGATGTCGCGACTGTTGGGTGTTCCTTCTATTCGCCATTGTTTTTGTTTTGCGATGATATTTTTTCATATTATTAACAGAAAATGCGGAATGTACCTGAGCTAAAAGCCGAATTAAGAAAAAGAGATGCCTCTTCCAGTTTTTCCTTCGAACAACCTTCTCCCACAGTTTTCTTCGCAAAGAATCTTTAAGAAATATATGAATTCCTATATTTTTGCAAATAATAAACACAGCGTGTTATCATAAGAAAATAAGCAATAAAGTGTTTCGGTGTTAATATTTTGTATGAAGTTTGACAGATAGTTGGGTACAATAGTAGCGACATCTGAAGTGAGCAAAAGGCGGTTTTTATCCCCATTATGTAAAACAATATTTGATTCGAACTTCATATGACTAGGATATTAATAAGGTGTTTATAATTTAGATATTTGTTTTTACATCAAGTATAACTTTATATGCAGTTATCTGCTTAGTGTTTCCAAAGGTACTAAGTGATTACGACTTTATAAATAAATAAGTATTTAAAAACTGATAAAGGTTGTCGTACCCCAACTGTAAATTACTTAAAATTTACTTTTAAACATGTACGTGTATATTTCATTAAATTTAAATTAATACAAAAGTACTCAATATTTTTTTAAAATCCTTATAGCACTTTAAAGGTGTGAGCAGAGGGATGAATATGTTTTTCCGCTTGTTTTTTAAACTAAGTACACTTAAAGTTGCTCAGGCTAAGTGCACTCCGAGCACGGTGACGGGCAGGCAGCGAGTATAGGTAGCTATCTGTAAACTGAGTGGCGTCGCCACTGGCGCTTTAATATTGCTATTTTAATTGAATATGCACAAAATCTATAAAGTTGGAGTATTATTATTTAAAACTGTCCCGGCAAACTTCGTTCCGCCCTTTAATTAATAATTTGATGTATTTTTTTTAATAATTTATTTATTTCAAACATTTAAAGCTTTTTATTTATTATTATTATTACATGTATTAACTAAATGCACTTAATCTAATACAAATATAAAAAAAGAATACATTAAGAAATGAACAGGTATTTTGTCACAATACAGATAAACCTAATTAAACTTTATAAAATTAAGTATTTTACCTAAACCATAACAAAAGAGAATAAGTTCCTCATTATGAGTGAATTACAAATCAAATTGTTGCCAAAAGGACTCCCCCTCAATAGGATTCCCTGTGCTAGAGGGGACTAGTTTCGTTTACTATTTTGGCGATAATAGCTTACACATAAAAGAGAGATATATATGCCGTCGCGGGCTTTTTTGTAGGGCTATTTAAGGTAAACATTTCCATTATACATTGTATACGTGTAACTCTAATGGTTTTTGCAGCGCACACCATAACAGGTTGCATATGGTGTGATTTCTTTCCTTACTTGACACTTATCGTTGTTATTTTGGACAATTCACACAATATCTTTGTAAATTATAGCCTATATATTATTCTGATGTATAATCTATATTATTGTAAAGTTTCATTAAAATCCATTGCGTAGTTTTTGAGTGAAAGATTAACAAACATCCATGCATCCATACTGAAAAACTTTCGCATTTATAATAATTAGTACGACTAACTTTACTATAGCTCTCTGTGCAAAACATACATCAATAGTATGTCCGTTCCGTCCGTTCTTCTAAAACTGTAATTACAAAACGCGTCTTACATCCACTTCACTAAACATAATCTACATTTCGCGGTTTCCGAAACGTCAAAATGCGACCATAGACAAATAAAAAGTACAACCATGAACTGGCACACAATAAGCATAGAAGCGTGGCAGACAGTTATAAATTAAATTAATGACTGACGGGTTTTCGGACGAATACAATAAAAAAAAAACAAAAGTCGGTTACATGAGGTTACCGCACAGCAAGGTTCGACGACCCCGCGCAGTAAACACGTCGCGACCTTTGTGACTCACTGCTGCGGCTGTGCGAACCAAAATAAACCTTTTTTTTATTTATAGCCACGTCTAATAGCATTGATTTAGTGTTCCGCACGTCGTAAACAATTATATAATATTAGGTTTTTTTTCTTGCCACGAATTAACATAAATAAGGTACTGAATATTGGGCACAGACTTTTTTAATTTATTTATTAAGGATAACAACAGACTTAAAGTATTAAAATAATTATTTTGGATTAAAGATTGAGCCAATAACAGCTATCCACTGAAGCATCACTATGTATTGAGACCAAAAACAACATCATACAATATTTATAGTAAAGAAGCAAACATATTTACTTACTTTCCTAACATAAAGTGAAACAAAGGCAATTCAGATATTTTCAATGAATATAAATCAATGCAGTTATTATGATCCGATCGTTGCCAGACGTCACAGGGTCACCCGCCAGGCCAATCTGAACATTTCCTTTAATGTCATCAAGATCGGTACAGCCCTTTCGGAGTCTATAGAGAACATACGTACACAAATTGCCTTTTATATATGTATATAGGACAAAAATTATGCTAGAATTTAAAATTATAATTATAAAAATTATAATATCTTTTTGCTTTAAAGAAGATCCATCTAGACTAATATAGGGATCGGATTTTTGGAGATATTTAGTCAATTAAAATTGCCATTTTACATTACTGAGATCGATCGTCTTGTTTGTTAGGAACTCCTCTGTACGTAGCATTGTATGTTTTTGTTCATCGCTTATTATTCCTTTCCTCGTTCCCTTTGTATATTGTTATAAGCCATGATGTATCAAGCGCTAATAGAGTAATGCTTAAGGGAATTGCGATCATGAAGAATGATTAAAAATAATGTTAATATACTTTTTAGTAAAATTATAGGTCTCCTAGTCATTCACGACCATTTTCCATTTTCGAAAAGGTTTCTAGAATCCAACTAACTTGAGTTCCAAGCAGTTAGAGTTAGGCAAATACAATGGCTCAAACGTCATCTATAAATTAGAAGAGGCGCAGGTGTGAAGCTATACATGGGTTATTATTTTGACCTTTACACTGGAACCTTTATATCTTCTTTTCTTTGTTTAACAACGCATCGTTAGTGACTTCATGGTGTTTGTGTTATTGTTTCCGAGGAAATAGGTTATTACTTTTTCTGCATAATGCAAGCACTGGGAATGTTAAATAATGTTACCATTTATATGCTACCATAAGACATTTTTTTCGGTCGTTATACACAAATTTATTACCTAAGTCTTCCGCAACGATCAACACCATATTCCATCAAATTTATACCAAAGCTTAATTAAACGTATCTATTTAAAATTTCCTAATGTATCCGTTTAGATAGATATACTTGGCAAGGGCACTTTGACACTTGCAATACTATCCTAACTTATATTATTAATGAGAATATGAGTGGGTTTGTTTGTTACGCTTTAATTTTTTCAAACAGCTGTAACGACTAAACGGATCATCGTGAAATTTTGCATACACATTGTCCTCCATCGGCCCTTAAATAATATTACCTAGATTTAACATCCAAGTAATTACTCTAGGTAATCCTGAGTTTTACGTTCGAATTAGAGCCCAGACAAAATATTTTTTTTTTTTGATATATCAGTTAGTCGGTCAGTTTCTTCTTCTATATAGATATAAGATAAAGGAACTTTAAGGCCGTAACCGAACGGGGTAACCACACTTTCGCATCAACACGTACATGTTCGTCAGTTACGGGTACTCTTAACCTTCTGACATATTGAGTTGAATAGAAGCCGAACTACTGATCGTTTGGTCGCTCGAGTCGAATAAAACAATTATAAAACCAAGACCAACCCTAAATTTAATTACATTGTAACAATCAAAGAAAAATGTTTATTTATCGCGTAGGCATGAAACTCGATGAATCGGCGCATAAAGTGTCTGGTGTAGGTTCTGCGAATTTAGCTTTATCAGCACACCGTCATCGCGAATATACATCCGGCCATTGTTGTTTAACTTCTAGAAAAAATATGTTTTGGTTTAGCGTGCTGTATTATAAACATTGATAAAAGTATTGTGTTATTCGTAAAGGCTTGATTACACGTACCGAGCAAAGCGTCGAGACGGTACTCGACCAAGTAGAACGCGGACCGAGTCACTGGCACGCTGCTTTCGTAGGTCAAGCGCTCGGCCGAGCACTCGACGCGATATTTCTCTGCCGTCTAGGATTACTGAGTATTAAACGCGTAACCTGTTGTCCTAGGTGAGCGACAAACGTGGCAATGCGACTCGTTCGACTTTGGTCGTTAGTTTTAGGACAAGCGAGCAATTCTTGTATATTTGTACGCTGCTATCTCGGATACGGCTCAAACCATTTCTATGAAATTTTATATTTAAAAACAGTTTTTGTTTTTAAATTATTTAATTAGTTTTAAATAATCTGTAAAAACACGCAAGCCACAAAAAAAAACTTAAAAATACAAAACCTTATTGGTACCTATAAAATTTCTGTAAGATGACGCTAGATGTCATTACTCGAATATTAAATATCTTCAGAAACACGATCATACTATGACAAAGAAGAGCGAAGTCCACAGCTAGTGTAGTTAACCAGTTGCACGAAACATAAACCTTTATTAATGTCACATAGGCACATATGTAAAGCTCACTTATTACTAGTACTTCATTGTATACAATTAAAAAGATTTAACTGACGACGCAGACATTAATTGTAATTTATTAAAGAAATCTAGCGAATCAGTAATCTAATGCAATCAAAAACAATCAAGTGGGTGTCACCTGCACAAGATGACTAGACTTGTTAGCTCTGTGTTTCTAGTCGGAAGACAGTTATGTCTGCACATAACTGGTTACACACAGATATAACCGATCTGTACAGTAATGCTAATTAATTGTCCGTAAGCATAACCGGAAACAGATAAACCTTTATACACGTGCCTCTTAGGTTCTGATAAATAGATCAACCTGGTAGAGCCACCCAGCTTCGTTTGCATGATATGAAATCGATCCGGGAGATCCTCATAAGAAACAGACATATTGCGGAGGTTGAAAACCCAATAACCAAACTTTTCCTTTTGCTTATCTTTTTCTTTCCTGTCTCTCTCTCTGTTTACTATGTCTAAATCGTGACCTCCTAGCGTATGAATTTTTTCCAATTAGATTGTTTCTTTTCTTTTCCGATCCTATTAAGCAATCCTACAAAAACGATTGCAAGGCAATAATACACTTTCCTGTAGTAATTTCTTTGCTGTAAATTCTAAATGTTTATGGTGAGTCGTCCCTAACCGTGGATTTTCACTGGCGTAAAATTTTTTCGCGATACAAGCTTACTCTCTGAAAGTTTCCTTATTAACAGTGGTAGAGCCTGCAACAACATCTGTGGCACGAATGTGCCGGCTAGACAGTGAAATACCACGACTTCTCAGAAATCAGGTGTGAAGTAGAAGTATTCTGTGTTTCGTCTGATGAGATGCCGGAGGCCTCATAAGGATAGGATGGGAACGGGAAGAGGATTGGACGGGGAGGGGGTTAACGGGGAAGAAGGAAATATCCTTTCTCCTGTCCCTTAAAGGTGGGCAACGCGTCTGCAACACATTTGCTTGTTGCCGATATCTATGACGCTCACTTAACATCAGGTGATCCGTTGCTCGTTTGCCATATTATTCCATAAAAAAATAAAAGAACTGAGATCACAATATGTTTTACGGAAATTTTTTCGGCAGTTGTTTTTCACAATTACCTATAATAAATACATATGTTCTAGTGGTTTTTATACGCATCTATGCCATCCGTTCTGGAGAACATGACACTAAAAATTTGCATATGATCCATCATATGCAAATTTTTGGCAAACGTACAGCGATCGGCTAACAATAGATCTGTTTTCCAGCGAAAAATATAAAATTAAAGCATTGTTCCAGTGAAAGCGATGATATATTCCAAGCGGTTAGCACGGTCCAGCACCCGCGCTAAACAACACACATACATAATGTATGTCTGTCCGTAAGCGGATCAGACGCTAACAATAGATGGATAAGACCTCAACTTTCCACAGCAACAATGAGAAACGTAACGCGCACCAATCTACATACAAAGAGGTCAACAGACTCGCCTACAGGCGGCGCCATGTGAAACGGAGAAATTTAATTAGGGTAAGCGGAATACACGGGATAATCTCCCTGTTTGTTTGTCGCAACGATTCTGTTTTATGTACGTACCCTAACCCTTTGTTTTGTGACACGCTTAAAAATGTATTTTAATGCCTTTAATTTTCTGTTTCTGCTTTAAGGTAGAACAGACAGGAAAGGCTATATCAGATAAGTTTAACACATGATCTTATTGTACTGCGCTCTGGGCTCATCAAGCTACCTATTCAAAATTAACATAACTATTTTAAAACAATCTATGGGTGACATTTCAATGATGTAAACTTGTATAAAAGTGCCTGAAACTGCGTCTCCGTGTTAACGAATTGTGAAAACGAATAAAAACGCCCTATGAAATGATATGTCGCCAGCAAATATCCATACCAATAAGGGACTTATGGTCCTTCAAGAAGAGATTCCTCCTTACTCCTTTCTTAAAGACCGGCATCACATCAGCAGTTCCTCTGATATAGATGTTCATGAATGTCGTTGATTACTTAATTTTAGGCGACCCACTGCTCTTGTGCCCCTTATGTATAAAAAACAGTATTCAACCCTTTTCACATCATACGGAGTTGATATCCAAAAGTTCGCAATACACATTCGCCATATATGGAAGTAATGTGAAGATTCAGGTTCCTAGTACTTTCGGTTGTACATTTATAAGTCAGCCGAGTTCTCCTTCTTTCATAGATCATTACTTATATTTAATACATTAAAATTAAACCATAACGAAGCATGACGTTGTATAAGGGTTTTATGTTCCATATCTTTTTAAATTTAAAGAAACCTTCGTTTCTTTCAAACCTTATCACAGAATTAATCATCGACTTTGTCAACTTATAGAAACACCATTGTTTTCATTTTAAAAAGTTTATTCTGGAACACGTATGTTGATAATATAATAAAAATAGAAATTCCCACTAACCGTGAGTTAATAATTAGCCAGAATCATTGCTGAAACATTCACATAAAAACATTTTGTGATCACAGTTTTTTATCATCGAGTCGAACATTAAATGTTAAAAAAGTGCCAAAATAAAGATCTTTGGAAACTTATTTATTCGATACGTTTATTGTTCGATTATTGACAAAAAAATGAGGTCAAAAAATGTTTTTATGTGAATGTTTCGGCATTTTATCATGCAAAATACACATAAAACATATTGTCATCTCAGTTTTTAGAGAAGATCCTTGTATTGGAAGCCCACGGTAAGATAAACATCAACTTGTATAGCCGATAAACACCAGCCAAAGCTTGCTCTATTCCAATTTTAAACAAGTGCAGCTTGTTTACCAAACAGCATGTTGTTCTTGCCGGCTGT
>JWHW01050180.1:199840-215818 GCA_000931545.1 Papilio glaucus | reverse complement strand
TATATATCTACACATACAGGATGTCCGGAAATGGCGTCTCCAAGTTCTTTGGCCAAAACCGAAACTATAATAATTTAAACCAACAAATTTGCTTAGTTTGGAAGCGAGACGGCTTTAAAAGAATAAAAGATGCAGTTTACTGTTACAAAAAAGTCTTAAATGATCTTCACAGTCTTCTAACTCCTACTACGCTACTTTGTATGTAGGTAAGGTAAATTATTTGTGGTCTTTCGCTATAGACGCTATTTCTGAACATCCTGTATATCTTCCTAATATTTTTCAACCAATATTTTGTTGGAAACATTTGAGAAATTCTAATGATTTTTTATGTAATATGTTTGTTACAATAGAGTAAAATGTTTTCTATTATTTTTCCATATCTACTATTTAGATAAGTCAAAATATATGCTATAGAGTCTAATCTATCTATAAAATAAAATAAGAAACTGACTGACTGATATATGAACGCACAGCATAAACTACTGGACCTAGAGACTTAAAATTTTGCACATAGATTTCTGTTATTATCTCCTAAAGGTAATGAAAATTTGTATCAAGTACCTACCAGTGCGAAGCCAGAGCTGGTCGCTAGTTTTTAATATAACCTAACCCCTGCCTTTACGGCTTTATCATCCTAATATTGACCAATTTATTAGTAAAACTACTCCTCTTTTTACTATTTCTTTTAATTCTAGCAGTCTTTCCATAGGAATCTTTGCATGATTAATTTCTGATATCAGTGATAGGTGAGTTTTATAATTGGAGTTATATACACCGTAATTTAGAGTACAATCTCAACTCATGGCTATGAATTATAAAAAGAACTTTAAAATCTTAGTCGAATTTGGTTCCCTGTCCACGTAAAATATTCTTGGTGCCAAATAAACTAGAACGTCCGTCTGTCTCATAAATAAAAATAACTTTAACCTAAAGTTATTTTCACTTAACACACAAGAATTCGC
The DNA here is from genome assembly GCA_000931545.1 of Papilio glaucus. NCBI lineage: Eukaryota > Metazoa > Arthropoda > Insecta > Lepidoptera > Papilionidae > Papilio > Papilio glaucus. The sequence continues at coordinate 214,856 of JWHW01050180.1, read as the reverse complement.
CCTCCTTGTGAATTTAAAAGAAAGTATTGAAATTTAAATACGACTGTGTCTGAAAGAAACTGTTTATTTCAACAACAATACGGAATACGTGACGAGCAAACTAATTTCTGAATATCCAAATAAGTTTCTGTAACGCTCACGTATAATATTTTAAATTTTAAATTGTGCTATTGTGCACTTGACCCTTATTAAATCAATTTAATACAATTAACAAAGATTTTAGAAAATTTACCGTTTAGGCGTCACTTTGGTCGTAACTAAGAGGGATGTTTTGAATAAAAATCTTTGTATAAACTAGGCGGAAAGATTAAAAATCACTACTCCACATTTAAACAAATTAGGGCCCTTTAATAAACGAGTGTACGCCTTCCTGAAAGTGTGGCAACGCATCTGCAGTTTCTCTGGTGTTGCGGATGTTCACGAGCGGTTAATCACCCCGTTGCTCGTTTACCCCCTTCTCCTCTAAGAACAACACCAGAATACAGGCGTGTTTGCGATATAGGTAGTATTTTTATTTATGTGTTAAGTTTGAAATCAGTTTGCTGCACCACCCAATTCCCTTTCTATCTCTGCGTCCTTTTGTCGTCTCTACTGCTATCCTTCAGTAAGTATGTCAGTTGCACTTCCTTGGTGCTCCTGACATACTTTAGCTATCCATATTATAATTTCACTTACTTTATTTTGCGATTTCCGCAAAATTACATTTCCGATGAAAGTATAAAAAGTATAATGGCCGCCATTTATGGTTAATGACGTTTGTTTGTTTACAACAATCATATCTTGCGATGAAACAAGGTATAAATACAAATTTAAGTTTACGTACTTTTGTAATGAGAAATTGCTTGTTTTTTTAAGGTTTTAAAATTATTAATTACCCACTGCCATTGCCCTCTCTAGAGATAAATGAAAAATTAATTCAAACTCTATTTATCCACCTCTCACATCAAACGTGTCGGTTTTGGTTACTTAGACCAGTAATGTATGCAGTTACAAGTTGTAATTTGCATTTGTAAATGTACGGTTTCTTATAATTTGGAGCGAGAGCTACCGAGGGTTTCTCGTCTTTAATTAAGTAATGATACGTTATTAATGTAACGAGTTTTAAGATTGTTCGCACCGTACCTTCAACTTTGAAGATATAATCGAATAGCGAAGCCCTACAAGTGCGTGGATAAAAATGATTTATTTATATGTAGATGTTTACTTTTCTGTTTGTTGAAATGTCTGATATGTATTGAATGCTTAGTTTAGGTTGAAATTTTCATCTGTGTCTGTCTGAGACTCAGTGGAGATAATCTAGAATGTTCTTTTGTTTAATCTCAAACTACAACTGGAAATAATCCTGTCAAATTTTTAATGTCTATGTAATTGACAGTGATATTTCGTACTATACATATACAACATCACCGGTCTAAAGTGTTCCAAGGACAGTGACAGCAACATTACCACATGTCAAATGGTGTAAAAAGGATAGCGTAATTAAAATAATAAGAAAAAAGGGGACAGCTAGTGTTTGTCACCACAGCGTAAATATAAACACATGACGTAAGATATCGAAAAAGAGTCCTAATTTGGACGCTTTTCGAGTCTTCACGTTTCGACCGCTAATGGTATATGTATTGTATTATAATATCATTTGGTACTCGATATTTTATTTAATATACGCGCATTATATCGACGTAGACAGTGTACGTCAGTCTTATGCTGTACGTGTTATAGCGGAATTAAAAGGTTTGGTTTAAATGCGTTACACCATGCCTACAATAAAACGACAACTAGCAGTATGTCTGTCTTGTATGTTTGTCCGTTGTCAGAATTAAAAGATGGGAATTAAGTTACTAAATTCATAGTGACTGAATTATTTATAACTTTCTGATACCCGTGGCTTCGCACGCATTCCTTTCTCATTTTCCTCCTGGAAATTTTTGTTTAATGATAACGCGTATAATAACTTCGAATTACCGGTAATAAAGGTTTTATGTACCTCGGGAACAGGTAAGGTAAATACCTCCCTACATCTGTACCCCTTAAAATATGTGTCGAAAATTTCATCATGATCGGTTGAGTCGTTAAAAAGTTCAAGAGTAACAAATAAACAAATCACATTCGCATTTATAATATTAAGTTGGGGTCCACTTATTTAAATACAGTCCGAATTTTGAGAAACTCACAAACCTAATATTGACTAATAACTAGTAAGTTATTATTATATTTATTATTATATATATTATTAGATATTTGATAACAGTTGAGAATCATTATCTAACACGTGAATCTAAGGAAGCTTAGTTGTAAGTGCTAATCTAGAGTTCACACTGTCGAAAACATTCACATTAAACATATTGCCATCTCAGTTTTTTCATAGAGAAAAATATAGAGAAAACTTGGATACGATTTTACACCAGTGGAAAGCCACAGTAAGCTAGCTTAGTTGTATTGTAAGAGCTAAGGATAACGTTGGAATATATTGATATAATAATTTGTAAGTATCTATTATTGTATTTAATTTTTAGAGCGTGTGCGTACAAAGTTAAGTCAGTATAGTCCCTTGTATGTTTTGTGTAGTTCGAAATCCTGGAAATTCTGCAGTCATCAACAGAGACGTATGTCAAATGCGCAGTTTGACATCTGCGCATTTCGTGTTACGACGAAATAAATATTGTTGTGAAATAAGTACGACGATTTTATAGTTGCGGTAACTGAAATCACTACGTCGCAAAATGTTTGATTCATCTGCTGTTTTGATTGCATAATATTATTTATTCCGTTATTAAAACAAAATCATTAACTACGCAAATAATGGACTGTTACAACATTAACTAGGTTTTTATCAATACAAATATCTAAAATACATTGATTGATCTATTTCATTAACCTACAAACTATGACATTATAATATATAAAGTATGCCATAGCGGTCGAGAAGTGAAAACTCTAAATCGTCCTAATTAGTACGCTTTTTCGCTGACAAACACTAGCTGTCATCTTTTTCTTATGTTAATTACGCTATCCTTTTTACACCATTTGACATGTGCATGTTGCTGTCACTGTCCAACATGTAGTATAAAATATTATTAGTGACAAATTAATAATTTATTTAGAATTGATATTTAAAATCTTCCAGAGACATCATATGGTATGTTTGTTTGATTAGATGAACTTATATATGACTTGACAATAACAATTTGTTATTATTTTTGTTAATTCATATATTGCCATGGTGACCGAAAACGACTTTACGACATTTACTATTAAATACTGTTAAAATGTCCAACGAGAAAAATAAAAAAATAATGCGTACGAAGCCGCGAACAACTGCTAGTTTATTCATAAAAATAAACTGCTTACATCTCGGTTCTCGTGTTTTCGTCTGAATGATTTCTTCGTGTGTCAAATAAACTCCCCTCTCAATACAAATCAGCCGCAACAGTCGACTGCTCCTCATCGTATATACGTAGGGCTGGCTCCACTTTAGCGTGTCAAGCGAGTTAAGCAGTGGGCAATGTCTTATAATTTACTACCTGTTACTCGGGACTTCGTAGGCGTGGAAATTTTGTACGTGTGAGAACTGACGGTAATTTAAAAGTGATCAATGCCTTCGAATGGCTATAAAAAGCTTCCTTGTGGGCGCTGCAATCATGGACGGCATAAAAAGAAGTCTATGTACTATTCCCGGCTATAATCTACGTACGTGCCAAATTTAAACTAGATTCGTTCAGCCGTTCTGTCGTGATAAAGCAACAAACGTCGTTTCATAAAAAACTATTGCATTTTAATAGGTTAATTTATACCATTATACTTACTATGTTGTTTGAAGTTACACATTTTTGAAATGAATTATCTATTGGATAAAACGTGCATTAAAATCGACTAATATGCCGTCACGGTAACGCCATGATGCCATTATTTTAACTATATTCTTAAACGTCTACACCGTTGTCCTATGTGAACGACAAACGTGGTATTGCTAAGACGCGCGTTATGAATCAGTCGCATTATGTTGTACAGTAACGCGCCGCGATGCGTCGCGTTTCGTCGCACACCTAGAACAACGGGCTACTAAGGATAACTTTACATTATTTCAATAGCTAGCTACAATGAATTTTGTAGTACAATTGTTAAATTCTTTGTTAATATGTAAACTAAAATGTAATAATTACTGCAGGATAACTTTAAAAAGCACAACGTCTAGCTAGTTTACTTTATTGGGAGAGGTTTTTTTTAATCAAAATTGTTCAGATTACGTTCTTTAACTTGACTTGTAAGCGGTTGTTATCTACTGACTCGCTGCCCTACTGTTACTATAAAACAAACTCATAAAGTAAGAACAAACATTTTATATCATTGTTACTTTGTAAAGGAAATCTTGTATTTATTAAGCTCATTTGAATCACCAAAACCAAAGTTCACTTTTGTAGAAGGGAACCGAATACAGAGCCATTAACATTAGCTCCTGAGTATTCATAATCCAAGAGTACTATCGGAAAAATAACCTTGAAATATAAAATCCAAAGCCGTAATTGATATATGCTTTTGCCCGCGGCTACGCAAGCGTTCGTTGATAACTTGATTTTGTGTGTTATTATCGTTTCATACATACATACCTTGCCGTGGCTAATATAGTTTATTAGGTTTTATTGTCCTTTCCTTTTGGAAGTATATCTTTCGGGATAAAAGGTACCCCATGTAATTTTCTGTACGCCTGACAATGTCTGTGCTAATTTTCACGATTATCGGTAGTCGTTAAAGAGTGTAAGCGACACAAACCAACATACACATCTATAAATTAGGATAGATCATTATAAAAATGACATTAGGTTTATCAAATTATTTACCGAATCTTAATTATGTTCTCCGTAAAACTAAACGAATGTTATGAAAATTTTCATGACACGTTCTAAATCGTTTAACATTTTCATTATCTGTTGTGTAGTGTCATCTATCAACGAGTAAAATTAACCTTAAGGGCACCACCTACGTAGTACGTAGTATTACGTGCTTTAGAATGTCTTAACAGTAACTTAAATCATATGCCTCCTTCGCTGATTTAACTTAAAATTATGAAAATAGTTAAAGAACAAGAAACGAACCTACAGGGGGTCCAGAGTATCTATAATAGTAATTTTAGGACGTCGAGTTCAGTTCAGTGGTGCCTAGAGCGTTGAGAAAACGTTCCTAGTTTTACGCGCGCGGGGTGGAGTGGAGGGCGGGGAGGCGGCGGTCGGTCGATCGCCTCAGCGGCACGGCAACGCCGCGCGGGCGCGCGGGGGCGGTAAAGTATGGCAACGTCGCGCGATCAGCTGTTGGGCTTTATACCAAAACAGGCAATGAATCCTCACCTCATTCTAGGACGACGGTATTGGGGTTTTGGCCCTACCTACCTACATAGTTGTACTTAGTTGGAGTTGCGTAACTAAAATATTACGATATTTAGGAACATATTCCTTTTATATTAACCCACATATCTGTCAAACTAAATGACGATCTCGGAACTATAGATAGCTACCTCTAGATACCGCAAAATTTTATACAAATTCAACATTCAAAAGTGATGTTCGATGTTTGCCTCTAATGTCAACCAGCGTATAATTACGAATGTTAATCAAAATTAAATCACAAAACATATATTTACAAGTTTTTTAATCTATCTATATTTATGTTAATATTTAATATTTAGTTGTGCATAAAATATTCAGGATTCAAATATAATAGATTGAAACATTTATAACGATTTCCGGTTCACTTACCGGAAGTATAAATTAAATGTTTGTTGTGTGATCGATACTATGTTAAATATTCGCACAGGTCACCTACTTATACCACAATTATATATTAATGTAGAATCTTCGATAATTTGGAATTTAATCGGAAGAAAGTCTTGGAATGCACGCCACGTCACATATATGGAAAGAAAAGTGTACGACGCCCTCATTCCTAATGAACTGATGACCTCGTGAAGACGGAGGAAAATGGTTAGATGTCGTAAGCGGAGGAAAAGTGGAGGATCATATATTATGAAAGGTATTGAGGAAGGGAAGGCGAAATTTAATATACCTACAAGAAGTTTTATTGTTCCAAACTTGTGTATTACATATTATACAATATATTAATAACATGTTAACTTTTGCTGTGACTCCATAAAAACTGTTAGGTAAAAATATGAAACAAACCAATTTCACTAATGGACCCGCTCGTTATAGCGATAACAACACGTTACGCAATGCTACATTTATTTCAACGCTATTATTTTCTTTCAAATGTCTGAATGTATAGTTATTTGTTTGGTTATACTACATAATAATATTTCAAGAAACCGTGATATTTAGAGAGCTACGCAAACGATATTAAATTCCTATAAAGACATCTCCATGGTTACCGAGAAATCTCGTCAAACGAAACCGACAAAATGCCAACAAGATATTGTGAAGAACAAAATATACCTTTATGTAGTGTTGTATAAATTCATTTCTCAGTAACCGTTAAAGTTTAATGCTATGTAATTATATATAATATAAATATCATGCCCCTCTCGTTATCGATTGTGGTCGTTCTTGTTATATCTTAAACAAACCTGGTGCGTTCTTCGCAACATAATTCGAAATACTAAATACTTTTTTCAATTTTTTACCTATCCCTTATCTATTTTAGATTTTTCAACAATGTTCTTTTAAGTCAGAGTATATTCTAAACACACACACACAACACGAATGCAGATATTTATACTGCTGATTACACTGTACAAATTCTCGAAGTTCGTCACAGTAAGGACGGAGAGGCAGAAAATCAGCGCAGCTCCCAGTGTCAAACTGAAAGCAGCATCAGCAGAGCCTCTTCCTTTACCCTATTTTATTTACGTAACTTTAAAATTCAATTTTATCTTATTAATTTATTTGATATTCCTAAACTGGCGAATTTCCATCTTTCATCCTCAATGTTTTATTTTTGTGACAAGACTATCTATCTAATGTAGTTTAGTTTAGGATAGTTGAAAAAAATTATCGAGGTTAGATAATACATTCAAACATAGGAAAATAGAAAATTAGAAAACTCTACGGCAACCAATTTATTACTGTACCAAAAATCATTCAAATTGGTTAGTTGAAACGTTACAGACGGAGTTTACCTGTTATATATAGTCAACGTTATAGCAGATAAAATTTATGACATTCGGGAATAACTAAGTTCGAGGGACGTAGCAAGCCGTATATAACATAGTGTGGTGTACATGTGTAGCTCTCAGGTGCTGTTCAATCGATCGCACCAAATCGATAACCGACTTAAGAACTTAAGAGCGAACGCGTTTGAGAACGTTTAACGCAGAAACGTATCGCTTCATGTTATAGATAACAGAAGTGCATTTGAATTTAATGTTTTTTAATATTTAATTTAATCATAATATACTTCAATATTTAGTAACTAATATTTTTTTTAAAATTTAAGTTAATCATATTATTCTTCAATACTATCACGCAGTGTCTTTCAACTGCTGATGATGTTGAAGCCGCCTAGCTTTTACGCTTAATGGCTGCACTTCGTGTATAGGCTTTCGTAGTTGACCATTGTACGAAAGTTCAGATTTGTACAATATTTTAATGTATACAGGTGTCCAGGTTGGAGAATAACCCACAAAAATAATAATATGAAAACATAAGTTCTTATAACACCGGTAGGTGGCGCTCTCATTGGGTTTTTACAGATTTTCTTTCATTTTTAACGAATAGCCTAAAAACCACTAGCCCAGCTCGCGAATAACGGCAGACCAACGTTTATGTTAGACAACATCTGCTGGCTAAGTTCGCTAATCTAATAAATGTAAATTAATTTGTAAAAAATAATATTTACAAGCTTACAAGTGATATTAAAGCTTCAGCCAATCCATTGCTTATACCCTTTGAGCGTTACCTAGCCCGTTTTTATCTTCTTTAGAAGTCGTTCAATTCACTTCTAGTCAGCTTCATATCTTTGTTACTAACTCAAATTACAAATTTCTGAGAAGTTAAAAAGTGAAAAGTGGACTGAAATTAACCATTACTAATAAACTAGCATGCTAGTTAGAAACTGTCTTACCATCGATTACTAATTATGCAAATTAAACCTTACACAGATTGCTACGTTTACATTTTTAATCACGAGCAGTTATATTGCTTGCAAGAGCTACTTGAAGTTCCTATTAACAAATTATGTTTATAGCAAAGAACTAGTTCACGTCGAACCTACAAACCTTTCACCAGAACGAAATTATCAAATCATAACCTATCGCAATCGCAACGCACGGCACATCGCCCGTAGCGGGAGGAGGCGGAAGGAAACGCGGGGCCGGGGGGACGTGATAGGGAAGGACGAGAAATAATAGATGAAAAACAGCTATTTCTGTATAACATCGCTACTATAGAATGTTTTTAGTGTCTGTTATTAATGTCATAAAATTATTACCGCTATAAAAATGTACTTGTATTACTAAAATGATAATATTTATAAATATATTTTACAAAAATTACGAAGCACATGTTATATATCAAAACAGTGAACGAAGTAACTAGTTTACTGTGTTGAAGTTAATAATAGTAGTTGTTCTTTAGGTGAAGCTATAAATAACAAGATTATAACAAAAGTGAGAACAAAGTCAGCACTAGAGCATAAGCGTAAGGGGGTTTAGCTCAATAATTTGCGTGCGGGGGGCACAGAAAGAGGGGTACAAAGCGTGTGCAGTGCAACGCCGGCCACAGTCGAGTAGCAAGGTCACTGTCGCCTGCACGCGACTCCCCATTCATGATTCCATGAGCTTTGCTTATTATCGGCCATTTTCCTTTTACGGATTTGAAAAATGGGGTCGTTGAACTGAGTGAATGTTAGTTTCCTCGCACGATTCCTCTGGCGCTTTGATCAACTAATTTTGTAGATACAGCGTACATTAACGACAGTTTGTAGTTATTGTACAATTGACTACATCGAATGCTATTGATTGAAAATTCTTATTAGATTGATTACTTATATAGATCCCGAATCTCAATTGTGTGGCCGATTAACTACACCTAAAATATTAATTAAATTAAAGAAATTTCAGTGATTTAATATTTTATTTGCATTATAGATGTATTAATTAAAAAATTATATGAATTTGACGAAATTATACGAAATACTTATATAAATCTTTATCATTAAAAAATAGATTTGTTCGTAGAGGGTAATCTCTAAAACTACTGAACCGATTTTAACAATTATTTTACCCGAGCAGCCGAGATAAATATACGTTACTATGCTAAGCCTTAGCCAAAGCGAGGGCTCATTGACGTTTTAAAAAAGTTTGTATGTAATATCAAAATAGAATTACTGTACTCAATTCTGAAAGCACAATGAAGCCAAAAAGGATTTGAAAAGAATAGAAATCGTCTTAAATGCAGACCTTAAACCCCATATTGATACAATCACTATAGACCACCAGGATTTTCAATTACGGTGAAATTTGTTCATGAACAGCTAGTTAAATGTAATTGTACTGTCTATTTATTCGAATGGCATGTTTAAAACGTCAATAAGCACTTACTTTGGCTAAGGCATGGCTTAGTAACGTCTATCTCGGCCATTAGTATCATAATATGTCAGTTTACATTGTACTCACAATACGATGAATAACTGTCAATGACTTCACGAATGAAGGATTTATTCGCATGCTAATTATTTTAATTTAATTATTAAGTTTATTATTAATTAATTAAATAACGCATATTCATACAAATCTTTCGAAGATTAAAGTAACTTTAAGATAGTTGATATGATAGATATGTTGTTAACTTGTAAAAATTTGATTTTAAACGTTATTTTGTATGTCAGATAGGAAGCGACACTGATGCTTCTTATCAGATTCTACTTCAACATGAAGAATCCATCGATTACATTGTCGACTGTAAACATTATCGTATTGCTGTCGAAAGCGAACCTTAACTCAACCCTTGATTTTTTATTCGTTGGCAATTCAAAGACCTTCAATTAGTGTTTATTTCCATTTTAATTTCTTAATTGCAAAGAATCGTAAGATTTGAAGACGGTGAAATTGCTTTTTGTTTTATGACTCATCATGAAACTCTTATTACTAAGAAAACTCAATAAAACAACGGATGTACGGCCTTTTATAACATAGAAATAACGTTGGGGCGTTGAAGTGGGGAAATAAGTAAGAAAGTCGAGTCGTTCAATAGAAAGCCAGACATAGCTTTTCGATCTGCAACGAACGGTTGTAAAGAAAGTTGCTTACGTCGACAGAGCATTGTGCCTGCCATGGCGCGTACCTGAGATGTTAAGCTCAGACGTGCTTAGAAGTGTTGCCACCGTTGCAACATTTTGCTTTTATTTTGCCACTATTCAATAGAAACTACCCGCTTTGTAAGCATTCATACGATACTGTAACTGTATAACTGAGACGATTGCAATTTTTATTTATAAAGACACCGAACGTGAATGTAGCCATTTAAATGTGCAAGAAAGACATATTTCAATTTGAATGGAGTGTGGGAAAACGGGATCCCGCTCAAGCCGCGTCGTCCGTGCCCATTAGTCTCTGCAGTTTACCAGCTGCTTTTAGTATTGATAGTGCTGGATTTTGTTTGTCGATATTAGTGTTGGATCTTGTTTATCGATTTTTATACAATATTCAAACAATTGTTGGAATATTTGGATTAACTTTATTGATTTAGTCAAATTATACTGTATAATTTTCCACCACACAGTCCCAGATCGCCACTTTAAGTGGTATGGCACTTGGCAGTGACCGAAAGGTACATACTAGTTTACCATCGGCCTATATCTACACTTTTCACTCGAAGGTATCTTTGTCATAATCGAACGGAAACACTGGCGTCGACACCCATATCATTCATTAAATAATACCAATTCTATTATCGATTGAATGCTGATGATATTCTAAAAAATTGTTTAGCATGTCTAAGACAAACTGTTAGGTTAGGTTAGATCCGACTCGGGCAGCGTTGGAAGTTCGCATAGCTTCTAGTCCCAACTATCGCAGTATAATAAAACGAAAGTCTTGTTCCAATGTTGCGTGACGGGCAAAATCAATCCTTTAACATAACAGCGATAAGATAACTACTATGGAAGGATAAACGATGAAAAGAGTTCAAAGTTCATTGTCCTCTAACATCGTGGTATGTCGGATAAAAACCGGCGAACGGAAGCTGTCCACCGCAGAGCGCGCATTGAGCCGACCGCTGCAAGCCCGCGCTGATGGATTTTACGATAAAAGCGGCCATTTGTATAAAATCACGTAATGTTAATAATCAGCTACATAGTAAACAAGCTAAAGCCCGCGGTGTCACAAGCGTGCAATTTAATTTAACTGAGAGATTGTCTAGCGTAAACTGAATCCTATTTAATACGCCCGTAACCCAGAGAGGTAGGTAGTGATCATGAATTTCCATTTGGCGCGACCCTAGCTCTCTCGCTTCTTCTACGTCCATTCATCTACCAATACAAGCTCGTCGGTTACGGGTACTCCTTATATCGCCCTTCTTTAGTGTGTCACTAATCTGATCGATCGAAGTTCTCTTTGGAAGTCCCCTATCAATGCTGGTAGCATCTCATCTCAGTTTTGCAACATAAATTTGTTTCGTTACTCTCTCTTCATTCATCCTTTTACAGTGCCCGAACCACCGAAGCATACCTTTTTCAATTCTAGTCACAGCATCTTCAAGCCACACTTTTCCCTTATAAAATTATTTACAATCCTATTATTTAACATCACGCCTAACATACTTCATAAGGATCGCATCTCAATGGTGTTAACTCGATTAATTCGACTAACATGCTATTCCTTCCAAACCTAGACCTCTTCCATACATTAAAGTGGGGACTAGTACAGCACCGTGTATTGCCAAACGAGCCTTCACAGACATATGCTGACTCCTCGCTACAGTAACTACGTCGTTCAAAATCTTAACGTGCCTAACATCTCTACTAAACAAAACCGTACATACATCCCAAACACACAAACTCATCATATATATAAATATAGATCTAAGGTCAACTTACATAGGATTTTAAATATTTCGTCATACAAACTGTGTAAAGTAGTGGACTTTAGACCTTTAGGGTTCTTAGTGCTCGCCTACGTAATAACAGAAAACTCTGTAGAAATAAATCAAGCCTTTAGATCAGTTGTTTGGGCTGCATGTATCAGTCAGTCTGTAAATTTCTTCTTTTATATTTATGTAGATTACAAACACCCTTACCCTTGTGTCTATCTGAACGTGAAAAACACAAAAAAATAATGAACGGAATTCCATACGGTTTTCATAGACAAAATGATTCATGAAGAAGGTTTAGATATACAATTCGTTAAAATATTGTGTAAAATGACTGACAAGTGACGAGGATTGAGAGATGTAATAAGCTGGTGCAACATACGCCAGAAAATAATTTCGTATTTGTTGCCGGGGATGGTAGTTAGTTATTATAAATTAAAAACAAATAATAATACAAGCGGTAAAGTCAAAACGAAAACAAGAAGAATCCAAAAAGGAAATCCCTTAGGCTATCGTCCCTCGTCCATTAAGTATAAAAAGAAGTGAGGTCAATGCGCCGTGGAATGAACAAAGAGATGTTCTAGGCCGTCTTATCTATAAATGCAAAGAATTTACAATCTACAACGCAAGTTATTCCGCTTCCTCGTACCGCGAGCAGCGGCGGCGCAGCTCGACTTTAAGGCAGGCTTTGTTAATTAAACAATGCTTCAAGTCCAGGCCGAAAACGGCAGGCCTGTGTCTATACATACAAAGTAATAAAGCAATACTTTAAATGGGACTGATTTCTTAAATCAAACTCTTTTTGGTGCTTTAAGTAGAGGATTAAGTTGTTGAATAATAGTAATGATTTTATACGCTTCTAGAACTACGTTAACACGTAGGAATATCCCTAACGCGCATGTGCAAATTGGCCAGTTGTGACTTGTACGACAGTTTCGTGCCAGGGTCTCACGCCCAGTTCCTGAATGACTGATCAACCGAAAAAATTGCTAGTTCTTGTCAAACCTCTGATAAAATGACATTACTTTTAAAAACTGAAATCGATTTGACACATTTAACTTGACAGGAGTTTTAGTTGAATACAAAATTAACCAACTTTTCAATATAGCAATTACAATATTGAAAAATATAAACTGTTACCGTAACACGTTTTTTTCTTATCTATTGATTATAATGCGATCTTATGAGGTTCGTATTTAAATTCAATTCAGATAGGACGATTTATCTAATTCACATTTGGCACACCAATACCATATTTGGCAGCTACAAATCGGTTGTTTGGAATGGTGTTGCCTTATACACAAGTGAGTAGTGGTGATTAAATGAAACTGGACTAAGAATTAACTTTATTGGCCTGGTAATACGACACTAGAGTACGAAATCCAAATATTATTTACGTCTAACGTTTTAAATGTAAGTTATTGTTATTATGCATGCGCTATTTTGAATTGTGCACTACACTATTGGCATTCGGTTCCATGGTGCGTTGCATTTTAGTTATAATTTTGCCTAACAATAAGAAATATTTGGTCTAAATATAAAATAACTAGCGACTACGCTGCTAACTATTGTTAGAACAAACAGACAGAAATTCATCTAATCACTATTGCAGTGTACAAAAAACATCAAACAATTTTATATCCATAATATTGTCAAAGCTAATAGTAATATAAAATGCTACAGTCAGATTATTAAATCACATTATTTCGAATGCATTCGCTTAAAATACAAATAAATAACATAGCGCGACATATGTTGGCCACGGACGCTCGCTGCTATATTTCAGCTATAACCTAGTTGAACAGCCGTTATCTGCGTTATGTAAGATTAATAACGCATAACGGTATGCCCCGATCGCAATTATGACTTGTGTAGTTCATTCTTTAACTGTCTCGCATACATTAAAGTCTATAATAAATATAGAAGTTTTGTATATTTTATTGCCGATTTAAAGAATCTGCTCAAAACTGTAGTTGTTTTAAATTTTAAAGTAAGACTTCACCAGTTGAAATACGACTATTTCTGGCCGCAGATCTCCCAACAGGATTACCATAAAGACTGGTCCTTTGCCGCTTTCATCCTCAATACACTCCCTCAATCTTGCAGGATGTCCTGTTCTGTGTCCGAGGCTTGCGCAAGTCCAATGTGGCCATCATAAATTGTCATGGTCCTATCGGCCATTCGTTCTGCGAGGCTTGGCCGTTGATCCTTAAGTGTTTTTGAAGTAAAAACTTCTTTAGACGGTATTTTGGATTTGGAACAGTTTCGACGAACTTTTTTTTTCATTTATTTTTCTTTTGTTCAATTTTGAATTTTATTGTAAAATACAAGGGTTTATTTTTGTTCATATTTTATTTATTTTTGAACTATTGTCGCGCCTTAACACCTGTTTTAAGTTTTCGCTTCTGTCGGCAGTCATTACTGCTTGTGTTTTTGAATAGAAAAAAGCAGCCAACGACCAATCGGTTCACCTGATATTAAATGATCGCTACCCATAGGAATCTGATGCGTTATCTACCTTTTGTGGACAGAGAATAAACAGAAATAATATTTAAAAAAAAAAAAACACTTTTAAGTTAAACGTTTTTATTTTATGTGCACTGAAAATTGTATTGCCATGTAAATTAAATGTGTGTACGAAATTTCATATCAATCTGACAACGGGAAGGTGCTTAAATTTTAATTTCTAATTTTGACCCAAATAAACAAATAAATTCCGTACAGGTCGAGCTAAATAAAACCGTTTAAAAAGGATATTTACTTTTCATATCCATCCCCTCCTCCGTCAAATCCTCTTCTCCTTACTAGCGCCGGAGACCTAATCCTAAATAGGATTAGGTCTCCGGCATCTCACTCGTCATTCGAAACAACAACTCTCGCGGGGAGTAAGACGTGAGTGGGAAGACGGGTTGCATTGCACGCGAATACCAAGTTATAGTGTACGCGTAGTACTTATTAGTAGTACCCACCGTACGCGTAGTAAT
>JWHW01050180.1:186640-199134 GCA_000931545.1 Papilio glaucus | reverse complement strand
GCGTAATTTTTAATGTAATTTATATGTACTTACATACATTTAAAATGATCTAACGAGCAAAATGAACATTGCATGTTCGTTAATCGCTCTTAGCGTCCTCACTCACTATAGAAACAACTAATATAGGGAGTTGAGACGTGAGTGAGACGCGTTGCATTGCACGCAAATACCATGTTATTGTGTACGCGTAGTACTTATTAGTAGTACCCACCGTACGCGTAGTAATTTAGAACAAAAGAGCGATTATAATTTGACTATAGTCTTATAAATCAAACGAACTGTGACACATGCTTCAATAATTTTATTAAGACAGATATATACTAAAATATATAATATACTATGATTGAACATAATTCTCTATGTAGCGAAGATAAATCGGTCGTCGATGATACAAGCGACTTGTAAGTTGTAAATGTCATGCCGCGACTGTAAGTCATTGTACATGACCCCATCATTGGTTTAATATGAGTCCATTGACCTAATTTGGCTTTGATTTGAATGGATGTTCTTCCGTTAATGCTTGTTCGGATGTTGAATGGGGTTTTTTTGTGTAGTTCTTGGAACTCTATGTAGAGGTGTGGATTAAAATGATTTTTAAAGTACTGTAAACAGAGTACGCAATCGTCGTAATATTTTCTCAAAGTAACCCTAAAAATTAAACTCTTAAAGTTGTGATAACTTGAAATCTTGTACTCCTATCGAAATGATTTAAGCATTGTGATCCACATCTATACTATTATAAAGGGAAAAGATTTGATTGTCTGTTTGTATCGGATAAACTCGATTTTTAAAACTCTTTAACCATTGAAAAGCTTTTCTATCAGCCAGTACGTACATTCTTGTTTTATTTATTTATATACCCGAGCGGAGCTGGGGCGCGTTGCTAGTATATAATTAAACGAAATCTCCAATCTTTATAACTGAATCTTACTATAAATTGATGCCACGGATGTGATTTTATGGTCCAGAACCAGCCACTCTAACCCATTAGACTACGGGGTTGATACAATTACTATGGCTTCACTTTAAAAAGTTGATTCATATTACTTAATTCTTAAATCCTCATTAACTTTCAGACCTCGTACAAATTAACCGTTACAGCAATTAGCAATAAAGAGCAACTCTTCAAACAAAAACGCTGTACAAAAAAATGAGTGAGTTATAACGTCTTTGAAATAGCAGTCTGCTATAATTATAGCGTATATATGATTAATATTAGTCGAAAGCATGCGGCTATTTGTGTTTGTGGCTTTGTAATGAGCGACCGTTTCTTTTTATTGAGTTCACTACACATAGCCACCGCATAGCTACTGGATAGCTATGTGTGTTGCAATTTATATTGTCACGGTCTTACTACCCTAAGATTAGATTTAAGACCACAAATAATCATCTTAAGAATCCATAATCAAGGAAATCAAAAATTATAACCTACTAGTAATGCGCTCCGGATTCACCCACTTAGCACTTATTATGTTAATCCGATCATTACCAAACTTATCCTCAATACACTCCCTCAATCTTGTAGGATGTCGTGTCCTGTGTCCGCGGCTTGCGCAAGTCCAATGTGGCCATCATAAATTGTCATGGTCCTAGCCATTCGTTCTGCGAGTCTTGGCCATTGGATCTTCACAGGGTCACCCGTTAGGCAGATCTAAAGATATCCTGAAAATTTCATCCAAATCCGTCCAACTATTACGGAGTCTATAAAGAACAAACATGCATAAACACATCGAGTTTTAAATATATTAACAGCTATCTACTGAATCGTGTTTCGACCCCTAGAGTACCCCGATTTCTAATAAATAAACTCGCAATAACTCACAGTCCACCAACACACCAAATCGATGTCTCTGGGGTACTCTAGCCAGGTTGTCTATGGAGCGTTAGGCCAAGTAACATAGGAGCTTAGACGCCGCTTACTAAGAGAAGCTAAGTTAGTCTTAAAGAGGCTTAAAGGATTTTTTTAAATTGAATAAACTAGCGCTTGACCACAATCCGACCTGATGTTAAGTGGTGATATGGTCGATGGTAAGCACTAGTTTAACAACAGCCTATTCACTCTTCTCTTGAAGGTACCCACGACATAGCGAGACAGAAACACTGTACGCACGGTGAACGAATATTCAAATCGCAATCGAATTAATGTAGGGCGAGCTCAACTTTGAACTTGTTAAAAATAGATCGAGAAAGCTATTTTACCCTAACCGCTTTGGCTTAAACTCACTGTTAAAAATATTAAGCACGCATACTCCTCAATATCCACCTATCCAGCTTAAAGATGCTGCTACTGAACCTGTCTCCAAAGCGCGACAATTAGGTAAATCCCTTTCTATCTAAGGATATGCCTGCGATATCTACGATTACGGGATCCCCCAATGTTTCACCAACGCATGTCACACATATCAGCGGCTTATTGATTGAAGCCAATGCTTCCCCATGTCACAAAGTCAGCGCTGCGATTTGATCTGTCAGAATTAACAACTCTTTGTTATCTTCCATTCAGTCGTTTTTATGTTTCAATAGTTCTGAAAGACAAACATAAGTGGGGACTTTGTTTTACAATAGCCTTTAACTGTTGAGACTTCCTATGTTGTAAAATGCAAAGTGTTCAAATTGTAACGGTAAGGTAAACAAAATGCTTATGCGAAACTAGTGATCCGCCCAGCTTCGCCTGGATAGCCGCTTCGGATTCTATAGGGAACATACATACACGCACACATCGCCTTTTATATACGTAGATATGCACCTGTAAAAAAACAAAAAAAAAACTTATCCCTTATCAACCTTACTTTTTCCGGGATAAAAAGTAGCTATGTGCTATTACAGATATTAGAATATATCTCTGTCAAATTTCATCGAGATCCGTTTTGCATGAAAGAGTAACAAACATCCATACAAAAAACTTTCGCATTTGTAATGTAAGATAGTAAGATATATCGATAAGTTGGGTATGTTATAATATCGAGATCGTAAAAGTGCCACCAGCAACACCAATTGCAGTCGTGGTATGGTAATAATCCGGGATCAATGGACTCCTTGCCGCAGAAGTCCGGCACAAATAAACTGTGCTTAATGACACCCATTCAATTGCAATCCTATAGGAAACTTCGCTTCACTTTACACCTTTCTAAGTAATAATGTCTCATTTGAATCGAGGCTGTACGGAGAGAATGAATTGTATATATATATACATATATATATACATATATAGTATTTAAACTCACGTTTTACTAGTGACAAGTCTTTCTATGAAATTGTACATCTAATTTCTAGCAAAAAGCGTCATCAATTTATTCTGATTCGTCACACGTGGTAGCTGGTGAAACTTTTTCATCCTTCCTGCATAAATACTTGTAAAGTATTATCTTAAGTCGACTTTAAGCCACGCTTTCGGACGTAGTTCTTGAGTTTGAACTTTTTAAAATGTCCAACTCAAGTGTACTTCGCCAACTCGCAATGCAATGCAATTATGTCGAAAAGTATTGGTCACGATTATAACTTAAACGATGAGAATATCACTATCCCGACTGTATTATAAGGTAGACAGTGCTGTTAAGTATTTTAGGGTGTTAAATGTACATATTTAATTAAAGTTTGACCAAAATGTATCAGATCGTAATGTTCTACGCTGTCATTTGTCAAAGTTGTACATAAATACATTTGTATTTCCTAAGTACACTATTATATTCCTAACCGTTATTTATTCTTAAGTTATAATGTGAATGATATACTTCTTCATTTAGTCGGGTTTTATTATATACTAACTGTTGTCCGCTTAGCCGCGTAGCTTTGCACGCAGTCGAATTTCAATTATTGTAAATTTTCGTAAGATGAATCCACGTTTAAAGCGTATTAAACAAACTCACATAAACCTTTATAATATTAAATATAGTTAAGCTTTTTTTGAATATATGTAAATCTGAGTCTCTTAATGTAGCAATAGACACAAAAAAACATAGACATACATTCCTCTATTACTAAAAAAACTTACTCTTACTAAAAAGGAATTGTTCCTATAGGATTACTCGGAATTCATACGCGTGCCCCGGTCCATACCAGCCGCTTGCGCATTTTACTCCCTTTGTTTTTGTTCAAAAAATAAATAAATAAAATTTATGGTAAGCCGTAGTTTCCATTCAATTTTACAAGTACCTTTTGACAAAGTATCCAAATATTTTGTCATTAATCCAATTTTTTTACAAATTGTGAAACGAGTTTTTATACAGCCTTTTGTACGTTGTTATTACTTCTAGTGGCATGGATGTTCGATTTCTTTTTAAATGACCTCTCGACGAAGACAATGCGAGAGAGTCAGATATCTTCAACTACGTACAAATGTCAATTGTTATTTTCCATCCAATATACTTTAAAAATTCCGACTTAAAATTAATTTCTGTATTAATTGCTGGAGGGTGCACTCGGGTCAAATCACTTCATTGAAGCCCGTTGAAGTATACATTTTTCCTTTTATTTTATATGTCTGGATATTTGATATACTCTTAGTTTCTGTTATTTTCTCAGAACATCGTATACGAAAACTGTATGAGAAAAAGCAATTTCTTGATATTTTTTTTGTAAATTTTTATTAGTTATTCTGCCATCAGGGCGGGAGTTATAAATGGTGTAACTAACACGACTTTTTTTTCTGCAATATTATAGAAAACAAAGTCGTGTAGTATTATAGATAGCATTAACTTGTGGCCTACGATTTATTTAGATACTTTCATGTTTTTAAAGATAAAAGTAGCAAAATGGTTTCCGAACCACGTTTCAGTCTATGAAGCGGGGGCACAAAATAGACTGGTCCCATCAAAATTGCAGGAATCCACTGAGAGCTAGTAGTAAGGAGGACCAGCTTTGTGGCTTTGTTACGATTGTACTTGCACTCCAAGCAGTCAACAGAAAAACCATGAGGGAAAAGTATTTCACCTGCGAAGAACGAAGTCCATAGTATCTATGTAGCGCATTAGCAAAAAGTTGCGGTAAAAATATTGGTCGATTTTAAAATATTGATTTTAAGGGCATATCCCACTCGTTCATAAACCGACGCGTCATAACGAACCCCAATTTCCGAACAAGTGAGACGTCATTTTCAATTAGTGTACACCCCAAAAACTAATACAAGTTAACAAGTGTATTTATGGTAAATCGTCCTCACCCCTATGTTTTCATCAATTAAACGCGGGCCCGCAGCAGAAAAGCTGTCAAGAATGCATGCATGCAGGAATGCAACGCACGCACTTAAAATAAACCGATCAAATTTAGACTTTAATGTAAATGTGTAAAGTTTATTTTAACTTGTAAATAGGTGTGGTGTATATGACAAAGTTATCCTGCAGTGTTTAGTAAGGATTTTAATCTTTATTGCAAGGCGTAAAGGGTTAGGATGGTTGCAGATGATTTGTAAATGGTTGTTTTATGGTTGCGCGCGGACGGAGGGCGCGCTGCAGAGCGCGGGGTCATTCGATACGTTAAGTGAGACGGAATGCGACTGTTTGAGTGTTCCTTTGTTTCTTGTTTTGGCTGCGAGACAAATTGAGTGTTTAGCTGTATTTATTGGGGACATGCTTAGGATTTTTTTTAAACAAAAAGGCAAAGCTTGTATCCTTGTTTAATACCAAGCATGTTGATTTTTGTAAAGTAAACGAGTGATGAACGTTAACGATCTGTATTTACTTATAACAAAAGAAAAAACAGTCGCTTTTAGAGTGACGAACATCGTCCCAAAACATTTCACCGTCAGTTAACTACATTGCGAGCACCATTAGACGGCTCAAGGCCACTTAAAGGGCAATGGACCTCACCATCGCAATACTCGGAGTCTCTCAGGGAATCGTTTGTCGTATCACAAATGGTTTGATCCAAAGTAGAACCAAAGTAACCGATATTGGCCGAAGCATTGCAAACCTTAAGTGGCCGGATACTTTGCTCGCAGAACGGATGGCCGATGGGGCCAAAGGGTCCTAGAATATGGTTGTGGCCATGCACAGGTCGGCGCAGCATAGGTATGCCTCCCACTGGATGAGAGTGACAGGGCACCGATCTTTGTGGCAATCACTAGGTTACAACGACGCCTGTGACAATGAAACTACATTGTCTGAAGTATCATAGGCTATGCTTTTATTATAACGGGCAGATATAAAAAAAATATGGACTAAACTAATTATAAAACTAGCCGTCGACCGCAGACCGCATTCGTTGCATATCTTTCTCGTTGGAAATTTTTGTAATTAGATTTCGCGTATAATGGAAAACCATGGCATACATAAAGGTTATGTAATATTTTATTTGCCTATCCCCTTGGGAAGTTTTTAGAATAAAAAACAAATATTATAGATTCCTATTTGGTATTACTAAAAATGAATTTATTGTCAAGACAATCGAGACAGCAAGCGTTGTACGAGAAAACTTAATTTCCGTTTGTTTCCGAAGCCGAGGCAAGACGCCACATGTCATAGCAGATCTCCGCGAGTTGTTCGTAGATATGCAATGCGATACTAAAGTTGTAATTACAAGAGAAATTATCTTTTAATTTATTATACTTGTTAATAAACACAACGTAGCGTTTATGTGATGAGGATGACTGGGGAGAGATCTTTCTGGCGATCAATGAGGGAGGCCTACGTCCAGCATGCCATGACCAGCAGCAGCAGCCGTCCGACTGTTGGCTGAAAAGTGGCAGAGGATGTGATGAGAGTTAAAACGACATATTTTAGGGTCCCGTGTACAAACTTTGGCAAGGTAGCAGGCAGCAGGAATACATACATTTCTGCATAAGGAATATTATCGATAATTATATTATTAATGTCAAAATTTATATTTTAGCTAATTTTTACTTTAAAAAAAATCAACTCTTATTTAATGTCCCTATTGGTCCCCCACAAAGGGTTAAAAGCAATCGAAGTTAATTATTTTATGCGGACAAACTCGAGTAGCACTATATAGTAAACTAAACCACATTTGTTAAGAACCGGCGGGCAATTGCAATTACATCTAGAATTATAGATCTATGATCGAATCTGTTTCTCTCAGCAATCTCTCAATCAGCATTAAGTCAGCTCGGCGGTGCTCGGGCTCGGGCTAGATACATGCGTTGGTTAGCTGTACAGTTACCTCGCTGTTACAGTTACCGTTGCTTTTAACCGCTTGTCAGGGCACCGTTAACAAATCGTGCCTGTCAAGGGAGGAAGGGGATAATTTATTATGCAGGTGACGGAACGCTTCCCCTTACCAGAGATCCCTTAATCACTCGATGCGTCGTCTCCAGGTGGCCTTATCTCGATCGTTATTATTATTATTTCGGTAAACTGATCACCAGCTATCTCATCATTTAGGACTTACTAAGTTGTGTAATAACTAATATCGAATGAGGTTACAATATAATCCTAATATATAAAAGTCACGATGTTTGTCTGCGACGAACTCCGAAACTATTTAAGGTATCTTAATGATATTTTGTGTACTGTGTAGTTTGAGACTTGAGAGAAACTCTAGGTTTATCTTGATTAACGAACTCAATATTTTTTATTGCATATTAAATGTTGTAGTTATATATAAGTTCCATAAACTTCTAACAGATGGCGGTGTAGGTTAATTTATTTACAGAACACATGTTAAACTTATGTAATCTAGGCTGTCGTCACACGCCACGCTTATTCTTCTGGCTACTGGCTGGCTTCTGGCTGGCTTCTGGCTGAGGTTCTAGTAATTAAATAGAGCTAAGTCTATAGAATAGCTAATCTAAGATTTGGACTTTGATCGTCGGTCCTCGATTTTGCTTGTAGCAATTGTTTCTTTATGTATTAAATATATACAACATATAAATAACTAAAAACTGAAACTTTATAAAAACTGAGAAGCGAGCTTGTTATTGTTTCGATACAATACTGTCTTGTGGGACGAAACAATTGCGGTGAACTGGCTAAATTGAATTGCTCTTGACCTTTCCTTTGTTTGGATTCGGTTTCTTATTTCACTTAACAACATTTAATTTGCCGTAATTGGGTATTTCATTTTTGGTTACATAATATGTACCTACCTTTACAATAACAAATAGATTTTCTTATATACCATTAGTCGATTTACAATTCGCACCATGTTTGTTGTCTGTCTGTCCCAATTTATTTAAAAGGTATGACTTTTTACGCTTGATTTTCCCTCATTTCAAATGTCAGATTAAATTGACACTTGCATATTCATCAAGGACCGATGACAATAAATTTTTCATAGCTTAGTTCCAACCAGGGACATCATTATCATCATTTTTTTAATGCTTAGGAAAACGCCACTTAGCTACAAATAACAATATGTAATTGGAGTTGCGAGAGAAATATTTGTAATGTTTATAAATGTTTCTCTAATAGATCTGTATTTTCTAAGGTTTATTCCACTTTGTACATTTGGGTGGTATCACCCAAGTGAACATAGTGGAATAAACCTTGACATCTTGACAATCCGAATTCGAGTTTTCCTCCTTTCATGTTAATAACTTTCAGGATTTAAATAATTGTTGCCATTGGTTTTATTAACACTAAAGTAATAAATTTTGCTAAAAAGCTTGTCGAAATTGAACGAAATCCAACTCGAAAACAATGTCATTGTAATATTTGTGCGTGTAACATGAGTATGCTTGTTATTTGAATCAAAAAACTTTTCGCAATAGAACGCCGCTCATGACGGAATAATTGCAACTCGACATTCCTGCAACTGTCGTGCTGCAACACGCAACGCCTTGTCGCATCTTCTTTGACACTCGATATATCTTATGATAAAATTGTTTATTACTTTCATTATTAGATGTCAATGTCGCAATCCTTTTGTTTAATTGGCCACAATGCGAAACGGCTTTGTTTTTAGAAACGGCTGAATAAGGATTAGGCGAATTGTACCAAATTAGTTAGTCAGCAATGTTGTAATGGAGATTTGCTTTACAAAATAAAATAAAGACCATAGGCAGGTCTTTATTTTATCAATAAAGTAAAAAAAATCAATGCTTTATATTTTTTTAAAAGCAAAAAAAACTTTTCTTCTTCACAAATGCAGTCTTCGAGAATATCACGTCGAACTAGAATCTACAAACGATGGTAGAAATCTGAACATCCTACCTGGTAAAATAAATTCGAATGTCAGTTTGTTTGTAACGCTTTAACTCCTTAACAACTCAACCAATCATCATAAAATTTTGCACACACATTGTCAGGGATACAGAAAATGACATGGCGTATCCCGAAAATAAAACTGTTACCAAGGTACGCAAAATCTTCATTAACAATATGTAATGTAAATGTAGACAATATATATTGGATATTGAAATATCGGTTATTTTTAATTATAATTATATTATGTATGTACTCAATGATAATTATATTACAAAATGTAGCAGATATCGGCATCCATCAGCGGGCGTAAGTTTAAGACTTGAAAACGTCCCAATTGGGACGTTATTTCTATCTCTTGTTATTTTAATTACACACTATTTGACATATTTGAATTTAACTGTCAATGTCATTTTGATCGGTGATTTTGTACGCGTGAAACATATCCATCGTATAAAATATCTTTAAAGGCACTTTTTCTAAGGGCAATTAAGTTTTTTTATGATTGGAAAAAAACTTTGACTCCTGAATAGTTTACAAAATGAAGTTATGAATCTCTTTTGTTTTTTAATTTAGCTTTCATGAAAGGTGCGCAGCATTTCGTTCCTATGAATGCTAGAGTATGTAACGTGATTGCATTCAGATCGCTCTTTGATCCCGCGGCGTCGAGTGCCAAAAATCCCAGCAGTTAATTATGACCGGATTCATCCCTCGCCTGCATTCCTTCATACACACATCCACGAGTATGTTTGGACTTTTCGATACAGTCTAGACCATATTTCTGCTAATTCGCTTGCATTAAATTGAATGTTGGAATTGAAATTGGGAATTCGTAACATTTTTATGCAACTGGCAATAATAATAATATCGAATGAATAAGCAATTTCAAACTCGAATGAAACTTAGCACATTGTAATACAAAAGTAAAAAACAGTAGTCTGTACAAAAGGATACTAAATAGAAGCATCTGTATACATCCGGTGATAGAACTAGATTGTAGCAGATCATTTTTTAAACTTATTATATCACTAATGTGACAGGACGTGATGCCCTCGCCACAAACGACACTAGACAAGAAAAGAAACCTTCGAGGCTGGGATACGTGGCACACGAGCTACGTGCTCCGCTAGGCAGAGTCTATAGAGACTAAGATCAGTATAATTTTAGTTCTAAATATTTTACAGATGTTTTAGCGATTAAAGGCGCGGCTGGCTTAATTATAATGTATCAGGGTGACCCAGATGTGCCCGCGCCGAGTGATGGATCATTGAGCGTGACAGATCGCGCGACTACATTTATCCATCAATTTTTAGGTCATTGATCTAAATAATATGAATCGTTGGTCTCTTAGACTTTAAAATTACTGTTGCTCTGTTATTCTAGTGTACCCTACTGTTATTATTATACTACGATAGAAATTTTGCTAGAGCCTGTTCATATTTCTTGTTTTTTCTCGAAACAAACATATAAATACTTCTGGTTCAAACTATATCTATACTATTATATATTTAATCGACTAAAAACCTGGCCAGCGTTCCAGCCAGGTCAGCTCAAAAGTAGATAATCTAGTCGATATTTTTTCTTTAAGTTGTCTACTCTTTCTTAAAGCTTTGTGTCCTATAAGAATACTGCAATTTTTAAATCAATCGAATAATCTGATTAATTAAAAGGGTTGATACTTTTTGATATAGTTTCAAAATTATTTAATCAATGGAAGTGTACAATTTTCTCAGTCTGGTACATCAAAATACGCCAAAACAATACAAAGTAGATCTGGGCCAAAAACCTTTACCTAGCTTCTAGTAAGAAGTGGAACCTGGAACCTACGTTTGATGCAACTTTTATCTTTCTATTATTCTTGTATTTTATCTTTTTTCTTTATATTAAAGGAAGCTATAAAATCGCTATTAATTGTCAATATTCCTGATATCTTTGTTTACGCGTTCAGAAAGGTACATGTGGAGGAGTATATAGCTATTGGAAGGAAAAAGGAAGTCAAAATTTTACTTCAAAATTTCAGTTACGGCAACACACGATTACATTCAATAGTGCCTTAAGCAGTAGTGTGTACTAAACTAATATTTGACAATTACAATTTGATAATTACATTAACCCAGTTTAATTCCGTTCAAGGAATTGTGGCGTGAAGGTCAAGAGATTGAACCTACCGTATAAATTTTTTGTTTGTTTCTTGTTCATTTTAATTCCATACAATTTATCATTCACTTAATTTTAAGTCCGACTAATGAAACTTGAGACTATGATTTTTATTATAGAAGCATGTGGCAAGCACATCTAATGAGTTGCTAATGCGTTGCTTACCTTTAATGGTTAGAGCAGGGAATAGACAGGAAAAAATATATTTCATTTTCCTACCCTCGCCCGTCAAATCCTCTTCCGGTTTTTCCTTTCCCCATTAGGAAAGCGTGGGAATGGGGAGAGGACTAGATTTAGGCCTCTAGCACCTCACTCGTTAGACGAAAGGCGGAATACTTCTACTTCACGCCTGTCTTTTGTGAGGTCGTGGTATTTCACTGTTATCAATGTCACATGCACTAACTAAATAAAAATGGATAACTTTAATACCAGTCAATCGATATGAACAGAAGGCACACGTGCTTTTATAACTGTACTTCCAAGTACCAAAATCAATCAAAGTTTTGCTAATTTTGACATTTGTTAAACGTAATTGTATCCTTTATCGTTAAAATACCCGCGAGATAAAGCGATAAATACGTCTTAAGGCACCCGCCCTCGTCTGAGCGACTGTTTAGACCGCAGATACTCTTAAATAGAAGAACTCTGTTGCTCTTCTGTTATAAGTGTTTGAACTTAAGTACTAAAATACGGGTACTAATTTGCTGACCGTACTTATCGACTAACCTCACGATGCCCCACATATACGACATTATCTCAGATTAGACATTTTCTAAACTTACTAGGAGATTTTAATTTATTCCCAATGAAAAGATTAGTTTACTATGCATCATAGGTTAGTATATTTTAAGCAAAACGTATAAAAGGTGCCGCCATATTTGAAGTAAAACGTTTATAAAAGAGGTGCAAAGGAAAAAATTCTGTAGCGTCATTCAGGTCTAGTAAAAGCGAGTTAATAGCGAAATGAAAATATATTTAAAAAAAAAAGTTGAAAACTAATTTAACTTAACGAGCTTTTGAGACTAAGGAGAGAAAGAGAGCGAGATATAAGGCGAGCGAGTGAGAGAAAAAAGTGTAGGCAGACGTGAAAACACAGTTTTTCTTTCCTTTTTACATTCGCCCGAGGAAACTGCTCGGTATATTGGAAAGTTCACGCGTTTCTTAGATTCCGTACAATATGCTTGTGATGTTATATAGGATGCCTTCGTGCGATGAATCGTCGGGACTCGGGAGCACTGGGGG
>JWHW01050180.1:154770-173732 GCA_000931545.1 Papilio glaucus | reverse complement strand
CCCCTCCCATTTTTTATTGATTGCCTAAATCCGGCACTGGGAATGCGTACACTGTCTAAAAAAAGTTAGGACAACGTCGTAGTACTCCAGTCGAACCAACTCATTCATTCTCCACCTACCACTGCCTCAAACAATCTTCTGTTCTTTTGATAGACTCCAACCAAGCACCGTGGTACATTACTTGAACTATCCGAAAACGTATGTATGTATATTATTTTAATCCATTAATGGATATTCTTACCATTTAAGACTGAATAAATAATTATAGGCTTTTAGTAAATTACTTCTGTTTTATTGCAGTTTATTTATGTTTATTGTTAAGGAATCGATTAAAACGCAATACGGAGACCTATAAACATCGATTTACTGACTTATTTGATTATTTAAAGTTGATTGCTTCTTCTGTACGTGTCTAATAAAAGAGTAGTAATAACATTAACGCGATGTACAGTAAAACGATGGAATCAACCATAGATTGGTACATCACTAAATTTTTAAACACCCCGATAATATCACAAGGCTCTTTATTACAGTTCTATATGTTGCAGGAATTGGCCGGCTCAACCGGTGAAATACCACGACCTCATAAAAGACAGACCTGAAGTAGAAGTATTCTGATTTTCGTCTAAGACCTAAATTCCTCTTCCCCTTCCCATCCTTTTCTAATAAGGAAACGATAGGAATTAGAAGAGGATTTGATTGGCTAGGGTATGGATAGGAAAAGTAAATGTCCTTTTTCCTGTCTATTAAAGAAAGGCAACGCATATGCAACTCATTAGCTTGTCGCAGATGCCTATGGGTGGGTCTGCTACCCATAGACATATGGCATGAGATTCAATATCAGATGACCCGCTTGCTCGTTCGTCTAACACCTTCTTCAATAAAAAAAAATTAAAAACAAAATATATTAGAGATTTAAAAAAAATATCTGCGCATGTGAGAAGTTATACTTGTTCTTCTAACAAAAGATTGCGTGTCCGTACTCCTTTTTTAAAGAAGACTTTTAATGCAATTGATAAACGGTTTAATTAAATGACTTGGAATTATAGGGAAAAAGCAAAAATTGTATATTGGTTGCGTTGCCATGGTAACACCATGATGTCGGTGTCATCGTAAAACTTCACCGGCTTAATTTTTTCCAAAACGCGCCAAAAAAGTGTTACGTCAAAAGCTTTGTTGCGTTCGATATGATAGGTATAACAATTTGTCAATGATTCATTGTTCAGTGTACAATATTCTGACAATTTAATACGTCTGAATATAAACTGACGAAGTTCACAGTCGATCGGTGACATGTCTGATATACTTACATATATCAAGATTATCTAACAGTTCAAAAATGATTTTACTAACCAAAAAATAATAAACAAAACGGTTATAAAAATGAAAAATTTGTAGACGTTTAAAAATCGATTGCCGATATTGCACAACAAAACCCAACAAAAGACAACTTCCCCGTTATGTTATCAAAGATGAAACGCCGGGAGATTAATTGTGAGACGTTATTAATATTGATTTAGGCAGCAACTCGGAGATAGTCTTTGATTTGTTAACTTCTGCTGGCGGGAACATTATTCTTTATTAGTTCAGCCTTTACTCAGACATAAAATAACATTAAGATAGATGTAGGCTGCAATTAATTATTCTACATTAAAGATGATTAATTATCTTGTTAGTTCCCTCTTTGTCTTTTACTCTGAGTAAATAGAGATGTTTATATGGTATTTTCTTCATTGAGTAGTGTGACTAAATAAAATAAATATCCTACTCACGCACGTAACCCAGAGGGATAGTTTCTCTAACTCCGGATTTCCATTAATCGCGATCCTGGCACACCTCTCTTACTTCTTCTGCACCACTATATCGATACATACTCGCCACCGCCTAACATACTTCTTAAGGATCGCATCTCAACGGCATTAACTCTACTAGCATGCTTTTCCTGCCAAAATCAGCTCTCACTACCATACATTAAAGTGGGGACTAGTACAGCATTGTGTATTGCCAGACGTGCCTTCACTGCACATTCTGACTCCTCACTACTGTGACATAGTTTTAAATAATCGTCGATTTCGGAGCGGTATCGCAAAAAAGTGACATCGTACCATAGAAGTAGGTACATTGGTACACGCTGTTAGAAAACCGATACCGAATTTTCAAATTCGAATGTCTTTTGTTTTTAAATAGTTACTTTTTTGGCAACAGCTGATAATGACATTGCACATGCTTGCCCGGCTGCAAACTCTGATCAATGGAGAAAGCTAGCTAGCATTCAAATGTCCTTTTTTATAGAATACGAAATAGTGTTAGTTATGATGACAGAAGTGTTAGTTGAATAAAATTTTGACAAACCGCTCAGAAACCGGCGGGTAGTCAACGATCAATTAAATAGGTTCTTGTTTGGTTGCTAACAATGGATCAATGACTGCGTGTTTTTCTTCTATATCGTTTAATAACCTTTTGATTTTTTTTTATTTTATTAACCAATCTGTTTCAACGCGGTATCGAGTTCTATGCAATCTTTATCATACTTTTAATCTCGATTAAAAATTGTTAAGTTAAAAAACTTTTAGAGAATTGTAAAGATGACATACAAAAGAGATTATAAAAAGATTTTTTTTTAAATTCTTTGTAACGTTATGATGTAGGGCGCGTTTCCATTGACTCATCGCAGAAGATTTGTTTCTGCTTAGCAGCATACAGTGTCAGCAGTGGATAGTAGACTAGGTTACTGATGAGTGCGGTATCAAAGCCCATATTCTGATCCTTTAGCCCTTCCGATCCTTTTCTAATAAAGAAAGTATAGGAAGGGGAGAGAGAGAGGCGTTGGATAAGAAAAGGAAATATCCATTTTCCTCTTTGTCTTCTCCTCTGTCCATTGAAAACGTATCTGCAACTCTTCTGCTTGTTGCAGATTGCCTATGGGTAGCGGTCACTTATACGATATCTGGTGAACCGCTTCCTAGTTCCCCACCTTCTTCTATAAAAGAAATACTTACGGATTCCCCCGCTTAGCAACCTTTTACCTTTATGGATTTTTGCCATGTTAATTCAAGTTATGTCTGAATAACTTGAATTAACATGTGATGTTTCTTGACATGTTGTTAACAATAAAATCAAAATGATGAAACCATTTTAAACTGATTCCAAAAACCAAATCCACTGAAATAACAAATACATCCAATTCAATGAATATCGCTGAACCCTTCAATCCCGGATCCCGGGTATTGATCCCGCGGGAGCGGCCAGGGCGGGATATAACCGCTTCCGATAGGGATCACACAGCGTACCCGTAATACCACAGCTTTGCTACAATAGACGGGGATCAGTTCTTGCGCTATCCTCACAAACTGGGTTAATTGAACTGGGATCTCGTTATACAAGTAAAATGAAAAAATAATATAAAAAACCCTGATACAAAGAAAGCATCTAAAAAAAAATATGCGCTCACTTTCGTAGCCCAGAGATCAGGGATTTCCATTTGGCGTGGCATCTATATCTACGCATGCATGCTCGTGGGTTATGGGTGCTCCTTATATCGCCCTTCTTTAGTATGTCACTAATCTGATCGATTTAAGTTCTCTTGGGACGTTCCCTGCCAATACTGCCAATCACTTTTCCAAGAAAATGTATTGATTATTTTTAAGCTTTATAAATTAGACGAGTGTCATCGATGACATTGGCTTTTGGTTGTGGTAACGGTCCCATGGTTTCAAAATGTTCAATTTATTTATTATGTTTTTAAAAAAGCTCTAAATATTACAATTTTCCTGTTTGAGTTCATAAACCTAGATGAGATTTGTATGGACCCTGCACATTCTCAGTAGTTCATGTGAAACATTATAATATATATGTTTTATTAGATTAAACATTTTTTAATTTAAAATTATCGAAAGAGATTGAGCCTTATGAAGTTTTCACATCGTAGATTATCCAGAAATGAAGGATTCAAAAATTATAAATTATTTCACTATCCATAAAGCTTGAATTAAACATCAACTCATCGCTTCCTCACCCGCTACCGTTGTCCCATGTACCCTGAGATTACAGCTCGCCAAACTGCCGCGAGCACAGATAAGGCATTTGCATTACAAACAGTTTCCGCTTCCGGTAAAGCGAACACTTAATGCTCCCTCAAACAATACCATTACTGCAATCTACACGTGTGTAGATATACATCTTGTTGCGTTGATAATCTTACCGATATGCGGCAAGCTCTCACGACTAACTAAAGTATTTAAATGGAGGCCAGACGTTCGGACATGTTATTTCAATAATTCCCCTCAGATACCTTGAAAAGAAGGTAAATATTAAACTAGTGCGAACCATCTTTTGATCACATCGATACTTAACATTATCTTAACATATATAATTCTTATGAACGTGAGCTTATCACCTTGCTAAACCGATTGGATGAAATTTGTATGTATTTTAATTGGTTCTGGAAAACACAATTGGATTGGGTGCGCTGTTGTCGGGTTTTAGGGGGAGATTTCCTTTCATTTTTAATGCTAGACAACTTCTATTTAATGTTGTGCATTAAGAAACCTCTCGTCCTAGGTATCTGCTACCAAACAGACGTGCCCAAGAAATAAGGCCTTTGCACACGACGTTTTTTGTGCACGCTGACGACGCACGTTTTTTAAGGACGCGCGTAGCCTGCTAAATTAACAGCCTCTGTTCTCTTCTGTTCTAAGAACCTCTTAGTAAAGTTCTTTTCTTGTACTTGTACCTTTTCTTATACTAGTTTTGGTTTTCATTGTATGAAATAACTGAACCAAATTAAATCATTATTTTCCTACGTTACGTTATCCAGCAGTAATATTTGTTATTACCGTACAATATGTAAGCAAACAGCGTGTGTATAAATGAAGGTAGAACAATAAATCAAAGCTTAGAATTTCGCTGAATAATATTTCCCCGGCTCAGAGTTTGTTATTCACTGTTAATCCCATTTACGAACGTGCCTCGTGAAATTATATTAACTAATCCTTACTAATATTATAAATGTGAATGTTTGTTTGTTACACTTTAACTCTTTATCGACATCATGCAATTTTGCATAAACATTGTCAGGGATACAGACGAAGACACGGGATACTTACCTTCTACCCTGAAAATAAAACTGTTACAGTAAATTAAACCTTCATTCTGAATATCGGTTGCCATGGTAACGTTTTAACAATAACAACTGACACATGTTACCTAAAATTCGAAGTTATTATCATCTTACAAAGATTTCCAGCGTGGAATAGAAAACATGCGAAGCCACGGGCAACAACTAGTTATACAATATTATATGGATTCCCTTAATGTATTTAGAGTTATAGCAAGGTTTAACTTTCATACGAGAAACAACAATTTAGCTGTTTTCTACATACATTCTACCTTTCTACTGGTAATTGTGAAGTCTATAATCCCCTTCAGAGATTTGATCGCAAGGGAGTGGACAGCACAATAACACCATAACGTGCGCAGTACTTACCACCCTTCGTAATGTCTCTCGATGATATCTTCCGCTGGAATAATCCTTCACTGTCTATAGCATGTTATTTAGTTTATTTCTTGGCGCGTTTTGGAAAAATTTGAATTTTTAACATATAAAAGGACACGAACTTGAAGTGAAGCGTTACCATGGCAACCAATAACAACATTTGACTTAAGTTATATATACCGTTATCAGTTGCTTTAATGTCTTTTTTCACAAAGAGTACCTGGCATACAGAATTTTTTTTTGTTATTTTTGTTTTGTTACGTAATTTCTTAAGTGCGTAGATAAGTACACACACACGTTTTTTTATGTATATGCCTTGTTAAATTCCGGAACGTTGGCAAGAGTCATATATACCTTGGAATACCTTCTACAAATATTAATCAGTACGTAAATACCGTATAATACATTGCGCAAGGTACCTACGTTATATATGCTAAATATTCTTCATCAGTATTTACAAAATCACATCAAGGATACTTATATGCTTACATTTCGATGTCCCCTCTCTTTTCCTTGCGAGCATCGACACAAAATTACGTATGCTCGCAGACTTCTTTTTGTTTCGTATTCTCTTTATAAAATTCGCCTTTACTGTTTGTTCTACAGTAATTCTTCAGTCCATATCGCTATCAATTATTTACATTAATATATCTGCAAAAAAACATTGCCCAAATGCGCATCAGGGATGTTTACAAAAGCACGTATCAATTGATACAATATGTAAAAGATGCTATAAAGATAATATCAGTTTAACGACCAATCTTTCTTTTTTGAGGGTCAAGAGAAAAAAAAATTGTATGTCTACCGCCTCGTGAAACGACCATTTACCGACCCACTCCTAGCAAAGCGATGCTCAAGTTGCCGCTGCGCCCGCCATAACTTATTAAGTGCCTGCTTTTAGCTACTTTACTGAAATACATGAGAAAAAACTTCTAGCACTTTCTAGGTTAATGGAAATTCTCGTATGTTAAATTATGCTGCCGAGTTGTCATTGGGAAGCCGGTTTTACTCCACATAGTATTTCTCGTGTTTAGAATATCACTCTTCTTCGCTCTTCGCCGCTGTCCAGTTTTTAAATGATTTCAAAAAGGAGGAAGTTCTCAATTCGTCTGTATGTTTTTTTCCACTCTTGTGATCTCTCTTTTTTCTCTCTCATGTAACATTTGCCTAAAAGTAAAGCGTCAGTAAATTTAAACTTTCGATTCTCATCCAATTATTGAATTGCCATCCAAAAATTTGACTGAAGGAAGGCTTGCGTCACATTTTTATCGACAATGCGTACTTGTTATATCTTTAGTAGGGGACATCGAGGACAACTAAGTCGGCGAGTAAAGTCGCTAAATCGTAATCCTAACTAATATTATAAAAGCGAATGTTAGTTTGTTCCGATCATTAAATGCACACACATTGCCAGGAGTACAGACGTAGGGGTACCTTTTATTTAACCCGAAAAATAAAATTATTCCCGAGGGATAGGAAAATACATAAAGCCTTCATATACAATATCGTTTGACATAGTATTGCGTCATGTTTTGACAATAACAACTTTTTGACACATGTTACTTACAATTTTAAATTATAATACACGGAATAATTTTACCAAAATTTCCAGCGTTGAAAATATGAAACGAATGTGTGCGAAGCCGCGGGCTAAAGCTAGTCCATTATAAAACGTACTTCAACATGGAATGCAATAACGCTACTGTATCTAGTGAATGTAATGTTAAATATTTCTCAATAAAATGCACAGTAGCCGGAGTAGCGAAAGTAAATTTAAATCGCAAAATGCGAAAAGAATTTATGGACGCCATGTTATGCCTTGTACGCAACATACATTTTTTTGCGCATTTTAACGAACGAATCCGTACCTATAAACGTTCCCAAAAATCTGAAAAACTATGAAAAATATAAGAGCAAGGGGAGGGAGTGGTAAAAAGTATAAAAGTATGGCAAAAACAGAAGTATGGACCCCCAAGTGTCACGGCATTAGTTGGACAACTGTGTTATTATGGATGTACAGATATTGTCTAGATTCGCATTTATAAATTTTATTGTACCCCATCGAAAACAAATACCGCACGTACAACTGAGTGCTGCGAGTTGAACGTTGCGCAACAGATCTCGCCGACCGTACGTAGCGTACATCCATTCCAGATAGGTTCCCTTATCGATCACCGTCGGCTCTTCCTATCTATACCCGAATGTTATATATCTATTACACGCCACAAGGGAATGTAACCTTAATCACATTCGTGTTAGGGTTGTGTTTTGTACGTTGTCCTGTGACCCATAAACTTGTCCGGATTAATTTGCGACGCGTATGCCCGGGTGAGAGAGAATATTTTTTGACATTACATGACGTCATTAATATTAGTTTCCGTGTGTACACGCCCCGGGGTGGGGGGTGTGGGGGGGACGGCTGATTTGTTTTTCGACGTTTTGACGTTGTGACATACGAAATGTAAATCAAACGTCAAATTTTCTAGTGGAATGTTTGCGTACGGTTTTTAATATCAGTTTCGGTTTTCCATTCCGTTTGTTTTTAATCTTGACAACCCATCAAGGGTTGTTGTGAGGTTTTTGTGAATTTAATATTTTCATTTTCCTTCCAATGAGCATTGTTACGTGTATATTTGAATTGGTCCCTGTATGGTATAGATTCACAATTGGGCCTCTTCAGTGGCACTGTGATTGGATTCCATGGTTTTGTTGTAATATATTCCCGTATCAAAACATATACTACACAAAATATTTTAAATCTTAGAAACGTGTCTGAAATCTATTGATAGCAAGAAAGACGCCGTAATATCAATTGGGTCTCAAAGTCTTCAGATCTATATCAAGGAAATAGTTTTCAATTATTCATGAAACTTATTTTTGAAGCATTTAGCAAGATTAAGCAACAATTTTGGCACTTTATAAGATATAATGAAGAATTCAAACGTAATCGTTGGTCCGTATCAGTTCGAACTTCAACTGTCGACCATTGTCTACACTTGCAAGATAAAAATGGGTCTCTAGAGAGGACTCTTTGGCATAAAATCCAATGCTTTTTCCTGTTAAAAAGTTATAAGTTTTCTAGTAGCAAAGCTTCTAGCTGTAAACCATAGCTCGATTTATGCTAAAAAGTATGAATTGGCCATTTAATGATTTATCATAAACTATTCTTTATCGATGTTATAAAAGCAATGTTATAAATGAGTCTTTGCAACCAAATTTATATGAGATATTTTTTATAGGATTTCATTCCTTTTTGACAAATTATAAAATCGACAAAATCTGAAACCATAAAAGCATATCATTGATATTTTAGTTTGATTTGATTAGTCTATCTCGGACATCCTATACTGAGAATTTCAGACATCATCCGGACAGGAGCTATGACCGTTCGAAACTACGACGACACGCTTCGAGAAAAAGAAGTTAAACCTTCTTCTGAAGAAGCGTCTCGTTCTTTTGGCTGAAATTGTATGATAAAAATGTATTATTAATTGGTATTCATAAATTATATTAACAAGCTATGCAGCCTTAATGGACGATGAATTTTTTTATACATTTCAATTTGCATTCCACATTTCGCTAAAACTCACCGGCGAATATTTTTTGCATCCATAGCTCCGAAAAGAAAATTACATTGCCAGAGTGTTCGACCGAGTATTTACGTTTAGAGGATATTTATCTAAAAGTATTTTTCAATTGAAAAGAACATAGAAAATGAATATAGAAAATTGTTTTATTTTCGTTACTAACAGGATAATGTTATTATAAATTATAATAATAATAATTCGCTTATTTAATCTTAATTTGTAAAAGTAAAATGAAATATGGTATTAAGTTTCCTAGCTACTTTTAATAATTTCTGTTTTCTGCGTGTATACGAACGAAATTATAAGAAGAAAATAATGTAAAGTAATTGGTATATCAGAATAACCTATAAATAATTAATTAATATTCAGACCGGTACATTCGAAAGCGATATAATAGCTATGGCAAGCTGTGTAATGTGACAAAAAAATTTGTAATTCTTTAGTAATATGTCTGGTTTCGTTAAATTAAACGTTGTGATGAGTGAAACTGCGGGGCACAGCTAGTTATATTCATAAATCTTACGAGCCCACATAAGACAAAGATGGGGACTACAGACAGTCTAAACCATCATCTGGAGAGGCCGATATTCACCAGTACGGGTTAGGTTTCTTATAAATTCGATTTTCATTTCTGTAATTTCATTCTTTTACCGTTCAAAAACTTTTTAAATAATATAAGTCGGAGATATGTGTAACAACTCAGCTTGAAACTACGACATTGTTCGATAGCCGTTATGTAAATACCGTTATAGCATCGTTTAACATCGTATTCATTAATAAGTTATTCGTATTTGTTTACATTCTAATGTGAAGAAGGTTGACAAACGTACATTGCCCCGGGATAAAAACTAGCTGCAGGGACAAGCCATTGTACAACGTCAGTTTGACTCCGAAATAGAGAAACTCAATACTTGCTAAAATTATTAATTATCTGTGCTTTTTGTG
Source organism: Papilio glaucus (assembly GCA_000931545.1). NCBI lineage: Eukaryota > Metazoa > Arthropoda > Insecta > Lepidoptera > Papilionidae > Papilio > Papilio glaucus. The sequence continues at coordinate 163,706 of JWHW01050180.1, read as the reverse complement.
TGTTTATAATCTTTGCTTATTGACGGTCTGAGCGGCGACCTAAGGGTCTTTTCACACTGTTCGGCACGGAGAGGGAAGCAGATTTTGAACGCAATTAAAATAGAGTTTTAGATGATTGATACAAGGCTTATTTTTACATTTCACTTCTTTTGTCAGCCTATAGCGCTTAGTGTGAAACAATAAGAGGAGCCGACCGGCTCCGATTGCTTGCGTCCGCGTTACCATACCAGTGCTCTTCCAGCCGGTCTGTGTGAAACGGCTTGGTAGGCTCCGAACGGTTTCAAGCGTATAATCCGCCGCTCTTTGTGAAAAGAGCCCCGTCCGATGCTATCCGTCCGAATTCAACTTTCTTTGAATCAAAATTCTAAATTTGACCAACGAATTTGTATGCGCAATGTGTGATTGAATCATGATTTAGTACCTAAGCTAAATCTAAAAAATGGTTTTTATATTGTTCCCTACACATACTATGTGTTGTTATTCCTGATATAACGCAAGGTATCCAAAGAAGCAAAGATTATTTGTTTATGAGTGCAACACTGAAATTATTGAACCAATTTTCAACAACAGCGTCATTAGAAAGTAACATGGCTATTATTATTATATCGTGCAATATTAAATTTTAGTCAAACGATGCACTATCAGTAAGTGATAAAATAAAATAAATTCTACATTTAAAATTATACGAATGGACTGTAAATACGATACAACTGCGCAAATAAATTAATAATGTTAAACACGGATATTACGAATTATTTGCTTTAACACTTGTTTCATGTGTTCCTATAAAGTTATTTGTGAAACGTATGCACGTGTAGTTGCGCCACAAATTCACACGTACTGCATGTAATTTCCGTGAATCTATTAATCTTATATTACTACCTACACTTCACGTGTCTCTCCGAGGACGCCGTTTGTCTATGATACGAGGACTTAATCCAGTCGATACCTAGCAATTCGGCTTAATTCCATGACATCTTCTTGTTATAAAAAATATGTATGGCTTGACAAGTAATTTAAAAGTTTAATTATATTAAAAAGTATAAAAACGTAAAGGTCTAGTTAAGTGAGTCAAAGTTTTTAAACTAGATGGCGTTTTTATTGATCTTAAAATGATTTTTTTGTTCATCCTGATAGTGGTCAGACATTAGGATTAGTATCGTAAGATGAGGTGAGATTAAACCTTTTCTTGAGTCATATATTTCACGTGCCAGTGCATATCTGTTACGAAAGACGTTTACTATATTAACAGATCGGGAGATCGTAAAGCTCTTAATTAGCTGTAAGGCGCCTTGGTTTTGTTGGACCGTATAGCGTGCCAACCGTGAGCCGTTGTAACCTCTATACAACATATACATATTACATCTACAACGTTAAGCGCTTATTTGATTAGTGCTATAACCCAATTGTACTGGCCTTATCTATCTAGACACGTACAGTCGGGAACTAGAGATATGTATGTGCACAGTCGCAACAATACCCCTCCCCCGACCACCCGGCGTTATCGGGTTACCGTCTTTGTCTCTGGAAGCTGTAGGTACCGTACTGTCATTGGATCTTTGTTATCTCAACACATACGCCCTTATACAACAACTTTACCAATATTGAATCATCCTGTATATATACTACGTATGTAAACTCGATAGTATTGATTTATTAGACGTATGTGATATTAGATTATCACATGAGGCAAATATATGCGAGATAAACATAAGATCTGTCTGTCTGCCACAAGGTGTTGAAATGTAACTCTCACCAGTGTTTTGGTGTGTTTTTCGATATTGATAACATGAAATACCACGAATTAACCCTCATTCTACATTGACGTCTTTTATGAAATGATTCAGTGTTAAAAATTACTTTTAGCAATGGAAAAGTCACGCAGTGCCAGCTCTTATTGTCCAGATGTTTACATCTGGTGATTGCGCAGCCCATCTCTAAACTAGGTTCTTTTCTGTATAAAGTTTAGCAGCGTACCTTATTTGCGTAAAAATATATTACTTTAAAAACTCTACACTATAAAACGCTCTCTCGACCTACTCTCTCAATGGTGACATCTAGTTTGCGAGTTCAGTATATTACTATCGCTGGAAATTGTACTACGGATTATCATTTTTAATCAACTTACACCCCTTTTAAGATAGAAAAGGTAATTTCTTTTTCGTCACTGGAACCGGTCGTTGTAATTCAGTAAAGCATTGCGCACACTCGCGGCTCCGGCGAGTGAGGTAATCGCATTAACACCAGCCTGTCCTGCCCTAATGGACGAATTGAGTTACCACTGTCGTCGCTTTGAAATGGTTAATGTCATATCAACTGCACAATAAGGTTGAATAGTGGAATATACTAAACAAAGAATTAATATAACAAAATTACGAAACAAGCAATGGGCACTCTTCAATTTAATGTTACCTGCAGGATCGGAAGTGCTGAACAGAAAGAAAGGACAAATATCTTGTCATTATACAAAACCAACAAAGATTAAAACAGTGTAATATTATTTCAGTCATTACTTAATAATATATAGGTTTTTATTTAATGTAAAATGCTTTCGTCTCTTACTGCTAGTCTTTTTTCGTACGTTTTATGTATGTTATATTAAAATTAAAAAAGTCGAGCGTTAAATTTCAATATGGCCGCTTGATTGCCTTTCGTTTGTCGAAATATAAAATGAAAACCTTTAATTTATTCATCACTGGCAACTTTTTAACGAGCTGAAGAATATTAATAAATTCAAATTGTATTTTATTGGCTTCGTTTTTTAATATGAAATAGCTCGAGTACGATGGAGAAATTATTTCAGTATTTATTAGATTGATTATGCTTGCTGGACATTTTAATTGTCTCCATATTCACTGACGATCACAATTCTAAGTCGAGTAAAAACCAACAGTAGGATTAATCTTAATAAAATTGCCAATATTGTACAAAAATCAACTTAAATTTATTATTAAAACATATACAAACTTTTTGCACAAAACAGTCGAGACATTAAAACCTTTTTAGATCAACCAGGCAAGATATAAAAACTTTTAGGCACCACAACTTACACTCCACCTTAAAGTGGAAGACATAAAGCTTACATTTCTATGCTTTACTATGAGTCGAGTCGGCTTGAGTTTGTCTAGTGTGCGGAGACCTTAACATGACCCGAACAATGGCAGCTTTCACTAAAATTGGTCGACATTGGGATGAAAGAAGGGGAAGAACTAGATTAAGAATAACGGCAGTAAATGAAATACTAGGCTAACATACTTCTTAGGTAGCACATACCTATATAGCATTATATTTATTAAATTGTTACCAAACACAGATACCATGTATCACCTTACCGAAAATCCTTGGTTAGAAGACACGAACACTTTAAAAAGACTGGCCTACTTTCCCAAAACCGCAAACATCGCTGCCGATGTAAACGCGCCCTTACTGGCACGCACAGGGTGTCGCTGGGGGGTAACTGGGCCAACGGGAGGGGGTGGCCACCCCTCGTTAAGACGGGGGTCGTCCCACTCGATGCGTGTATCTGTACTTCGACTTTTTACTATTGTTATATTTAGATATTTGGGCCGATGTTGAGGTGATTTATTGCCTAGGCAACCAATAGGATTTGCGACGGGAAAAACTGATAATTTTCCTTGGTTACTCAGCTTTTGTGTGGAAACCTTTTTTGTTCTAAGTAGGCTTATATTTCTAAGAAACTCTACGTGGTAGTACATAAAATCCGAAGCAATATTATTCGCTTGAGACATAACTAAAAATATATATTTTCGATGTGGATGTAAAGGCAAATTCACAAAAACATTTTACACCCTCTGTTAAACCTGTTAAAAGTTTCCCTTTTAAATAAATTCGTTTAAATGATTTGCACAAAATACAGTTACGTGTGTATGTAGAGAAGACGAAAGATTTTTTCTAGTAATAGGCTAACTCTAAAACTACTATTGCCAGTATAACTACTATATTCAGCAGTAATATGTATATATATTTTATTATTTTATACACTGGACACGCGCAACGTGAAAATAATGCGAAAGAAATGGACCCCGGCTCTGTCAAGTCTAAATTAAGCTAGATTGCAAAGTTAATTTTATTGTAACTAAAAATAGCTTAAATAATTCCATTATTTTATATTTAATATAATATTAAAAATAACGAACAAAAATTCCAACACAAAAGCGAATTCTTTTTACTTTCACATCGTTACCATATTCCAACATTTTTCATTACTTTTTTTTCCATTTCAGTCACCCGCATGCGTTCCGTTATCTAACTCATGCTGGTATTGCATTTTGAACTTAATTTTTTATTGCATAAAATTTAAATTATGATGTACTAGTGAGATACGCGTCAACAAAAGGTACCTAAAATGCTGCATATGTATAATTTTTTTCGCAGAGACATTTTGCTTTATATCAAAATAATAACATTAGACGTGAGAGACTTCGCGTAATGTATTAGAAGCCGGAGCTCTACTCTGCCGCATTTAGTTAATTGATTTGGCACGAGAGTGACTCGCTCATAATCACGGGAGCACGTGCGGGGCCCTCGTAACAGAGGGTACGTTGCCCTCCGCGGTTGCATTATTAAATCTTTTGACAACTATTAAGTAATATTTTTATAATGACCTGTACTAATGAAACAATTTCATAATATTACCTAAATAATATTACATTTGAAGAAGTCTTGTACGAAAATATTAAAAAATTACCTCATTTGCTTACTTCTGAGCATGAATTTGATATTCAGAACAACCTGTATACCTTAGTAGTACCCTTTAGACCTCTTTAAGAAGAAGTATTCGTGCATAGTTACAGGCAGACCAGATTGGCAGTATAGACTGTTTTGCAGTTAGTTTTTCGGGTTGTTTTGCAACGTTCAGGAGAACCAAATTGTAAAAGATATAGCACGACGATTTATGGAAAGTTCTTAACAACGTTAAATGAATTAACATAATTCTTATTGTCATGTTTAACGGATGAACGTGAGATGGAAGAAATCCTTTCTAAATATTATATTTGATATTCAAATTAATTTCATCCCCCACACGCCGCTCCGCCGCTCCGACGCACCGAAACGTCGGGACTCATTATTTGCTCAAATTAATGGCGATGAATTATTTATTACATCACCCTTAAATACGTCAACACCGATTAAACCTTCAGAATATATGATTTTATACTGAAATAAAATCATAAGTATTAGACTAATTTCCGAAATTATTTTCCACCATAAAGGGGAAAAAAGGCTGAGATTTTTAGGGCACTTTTTTTCATAGGACACTTTTATTATTTTAATTCATCCTAATTTAATATTTTCATGCGTAAATTACTCAACCGATCATGTATTTTTACACATATTTTCAAGAGTATAGAAAATGACAAGGTACCTTTTATCTCTAAAAAAACCTTCCCTAGGAATAGAAAAATATCCTCTATTATCTAAATATATACATATGCGCTCACGCCCGTAAAGGAGAGGAGTAGGCAGTGATCATGTATTGGCACGATCCTGGCACACCTCTCTAGTTTCTTCTACATTCATACATATATACATGTTCGTCGGTTATGGGTGCTCCTTATATCGCCCTTTAGTAAGCCACTAATCTGATCGATATAGTAAGTTCTCCTAGGGCGTCCCCTACCAACACTGCCACTCACTTTTGCTACATAAATTTATTTCGTTATTCTCTCTCCATTTATCCTTTCAACATGCCCGAACCTATAATCTGTTGCCATAGTAGTAACAATAACAACTTCTTGATATTTTGTTATTGTCATCGCATTACCATGGCGACCGATAATAACTGTTTGAAATCAAGTTAGAAAAAATTCTAGCTAGGAAGATAAGAAGCGAATGAGTACGAAACCGCAGGCATTTGCGAGTTAAGTAAAAAGATATAAACTTTTAGGAATAGCCTTACAGTTTGAGAAGGTGATTTCCTTGTCATATAACCCAAAGATACAATTCTCAGATAATAAATACAATTCTTAGTATTGAAGGAAACATTCAATAATTTCATATTTCGCATCGTCTTTGTTATACCTGTACTGTGAAAGTTGTGTGGGCGTCTTCTAGACGCTCTATATGGAGAACGTGTCGCCTTCTCGAATGTTTACCTTACACTCCACAAATAAATCCTTGACAGGGTGTTTGGATTGACGTAATATTTGCCACTAGCTATTCGTACCCGGCGGTGTCTGGATGAATTTAGAGATTTCTAGTTAACAACAAAAGTGTAACATATTTACTATTATATAATATAATAATAATAATTATTAAGAAGTACGTTAGGCGTGACGTTGAATAATTGAATTAAAAATAGCGTTATAAGGGAAAAGTGTGGCTTAAAAGTGGATGTTGTAACTAGAATTGTGAAAGGTATGCTTCGGTGGTTCGGGCTTGTTGAAAGGATGAATGAAGAGAGAATAATGAAACAAATTTATGTTGCAAAAGTGAGAGGCAGTGTTGGTAGGGGACGCCCTAGGAGAACTTACATCGATCAGATTAGCGGTTTACTAAAAAAGGATGATATAAGGAGCACCTATAACCTACGAGCATGTATGCGTAGATGTATGAATGTAGAAGAAGCGAGAGAGGTGTGCCAGTATCGTGCCAAATGGAAATCCGTGGTCTCTACCTACCCCTCTGGGTTACGGGCGTGAGCGCATATTTATTTAATAATAAATCCATTTAATCCGTACAACACACAACACTACAAACATACAGACAATTTTAAGTTAAAGAAAAACAAGAGAAATTAAAACACAATGACAACTACTAAATGCAATGCTGTACGGATAAGGTCCTCGCTCAGCTATGTGCTGGCTACCCACAGAAGTAACCAACGCTGGTGTTATACGATTTTAAAGCGCTTCTGTTAAAGCTTTTTAGTGTTTAAAGAATGATTATAATCTATTGAATACTTACAGAGATAACTCATTACAAGGAAACAAAATTAATAATCAAAAGTAAAGCGTTAAAGCCTTGCCGCAATGGCAACATCGACAGGAATCCAATGACTACCCTTGGCAACCGAAGAGTCCACGAGTAGCCATGGTGTCTAGTCTGTCAGTTCGCTTACGTCAATATTAAGAAAACTTTGGCAGCCGGTTGGCGACTGTGTGAGTGAGTCAAGCTGAATGCACGCGTACATTTTAGTGGCACATTCGCCAGCCGCCAGATTATTCAGTCGCCACGTTTCTAAATTGGCAACGTTGTCGTACTGTACCCAAGTGATTTAACTACGTCGCCATGGGGTCCTAATATGGGAGAGCTTTTAGTTGAAAGTGTAGACACGACGCGACATCACCAACTTTATAGAGAGCAAATTGGCATCATAATTTCATCCTTAAGTAGTACAAAAGTCATTGTATATGTCGTAACATATGTCACTAGCTATTGCCCGCGGCTTCACACGCTGGAAACTTTTGTCCCCGAATACTTGTCGAAACAAAGGTAAAATGTGTCAAAAAGGTTTTATTGTTAAAATATGAAATACCAAACATCGCGATTGATATTGTAAATTAATGAAAATAATTTAATATTTTATTTATAAAGGTCAATGACCCTTAACCGCATTCCCCTTAACAACATGAGACCGCATTTCGGTCAGCAAAAAAATCACGTCACCGCGCGCAGGCGGGACAGACACTAACGATGATGTATCGTCAACAAAAAAAATATGACGTAGCAAAATAACTCGTGACCATGCTGATGGTTAGATATAGACTGTCTATACTCGGAAGGCAACATGACGCGGGTCTGTGTTGCCATAACACCGGTGCATATCTTAGGAGGAGCTCCCCACACTCCTCTCGAATATGGCTTACGAGTTTTAACTGGGTGCAATCCGACTATTCAGCTTATCCCAATAGGGAATTGTGTCTTTTGAGTTCCACCCACCTTTCTCTTGATATTAAATGTTTTTTTGGTTTAAATTACACTATAAGTCGACTAGGTGGGTTTAAATAGCCTATTTCTTAATTAAAATAAATAAAGGTGTCCCAATATTAGTGAGTTCTTAAAACTTGTTTAAGGTAAACACCAGATGGCTAGAAATCTGGATGATGATATTTATATAAAAAATATTTTGTACATAATTTTAATTATAAGAAAAAGAATTAAACTTAAATGATTTTCAAAAGAAAAACAAAATTCAGTTGCAGAGTATTATATAATAGAATGTATTACTTCATGTTGTAAGCAGACATACGCAACTATCAAACTCTGACAAACATCATTTTCAGGGAACAAAAGTGCACGCGGCGCTCAAATGGACCGTCCGAAACAGATATCCCAAGCAGTAAAGCATAAAACGCCACGAAACGACACAAACATAAGCTACCGAGCTATAGCTCCACTACTCACTCCACGCCCGGACCGACCCGGGTATGAGCCTACACATTGGGGGTGTGTCGGCTCATCTACCCCCACCTCAGCAACCTCCGTACTTTCGTGAACACTCCGGGAATAGAGGAAAAATCTCCAACATTTTTTTCGTACTATTCCAGAGAATCCCTGAAAAAAATTCTGAATATTTTTGCATCGGATTAATTTTTTTTTTGCGCTCAGTCGACCTTTCAGAGAGGATTTGCGTAGCCGGCCGTTGTGAAACTTTCTCAGTGTTTTAAAACCCCAGGCGAGTGAGCTTCCAATTCATATGTATTGATTATATTCGGTAAAATAACAAGGGATCTATTTCATGTGTGCCGTCGTATCAAATGATTTGGATTTTTAAAATCACAAAGTTTTTCAGTAAAATTAAACAAATTATTATTTTTAATAAAATTAACATCCACCAATCCGCACTGGGCCAGCGTGGTGGATTATGGCCCCTTCCCTCACTCGGAGAGGAGGACTGTTGCTCTGCAGTGGAGAACTTTCTAGAAAAGGCTGATTTATTATTATTTATATATTAATAAAATTAACAAAAGACA
>JWHW01050180.1:115892-127639 GCA_000931545.1 Papilio glaucus | reverse complement strand
ATGTTCAGGTAAGAGAGACGTACCCCAGCTGGTGAATTCCCACTTCATCTCTACATAGAAGTCGGGGGCTAGGCTGAGCCGGCGCAGCAAGTCGGGCACACCGCTGGCGCGCGCCGCGTAGCGCTGCCAGTCACGGCGCGACAGCACCAGCGACAGCATCGCCGGGTCGCCCGTAGCAGTCGCTTCTTGTACCGCTGCAAACAGGATATAATCGCCTAATGTATTAAAATTGGTACCTGACGAACATGTATTCTTATACTTATAAATGTAGAAGCTGAAGAGGCGTTCCAGGACCTTGCTGCCTGCCCCTGTGAGTTATGGGCGTGAGTGCTTATTCATTACTTTTATACAACTCAATCTTATTCACCTGGAATGGTCAGCTCAAGCCAGTTTTATTCAAAAGTCCAGATATACCTAGATTGCATATACCTTGGCTCGTCAGGCTAATGAGCTTTGAACGTGTAGTCAAAGTAGAAACCAAAGATGAAACACAGAATACATCATTAGTAGCTAAGCCTGAGTTTGAAATGCTACGATATCAATTGAAAAACATCCATTACTGAAATCATTATCTCACAAGAATCGCCACAAACATAACCAATGTTTGTTCTATCATTCCACAGACTCCCACCACAATGACTATTACAATACTACTTTAGAAATGTGTGAACTCTCGCGTATGTGAACGCAGTTTTATACTTTAGCAACTTGTCAGCATTTTATACGCACACATAGGTACATCACGATAAACATTTGCCGTCGATCAATAGTTGATACAAGCTTTGGCTTTGTTGTGTAGAAAACAATGAGCCATGTACGCGCCGGGAGAGAGATCAAATAAATATCAATGAGCGACTACAATAGTGAAACTTTGTTATTTATTGTTGAGAAAATGCTAATGAGCAGGTCATGATATGTCACATGTATACGTGAGCACGGCACGCGTTGCGCGTTTAAGTTCTGTTTATACAAACAATTTTAATACTTAGTAACTCGACTGGGGTAATACCACAATCTCAGAGAAAACCGCGAAGAAGAAATTTACTTCCGTGTCCTCTCTCAATGAGGTGACTTAAATACCCTTTCTATCGTTTCAGCGATACATCTACACTAAAAGAAAATCTACTCTTACTTTCTGCTTTACACTACTAATGAGATAATTTATTTAAGAGTGGAAGGACTACTCTTGTCGGTGGAGCAGTCCTCCCAGCATTGTGCCGTCCTCTTGACCTCCTGATACTATACAACATCTGCTTTCTGCTTTATAAGTTGCATAAAATATCTTTTCGGCCTTTCTTTTCCCTTCTATGGTTGTGTTTATAAGATTGTCGTGTCATATCAGGTATAAAATGGCTGCTCCATGTTTAATATCCCATCTAAATATACCATCTTTCGATCTCATCGCCACTTAACACCCGGTGGGATTGAGGTTAAGCGCTTTTATGGTAAAAAAACAACTATTTATTGTGTTAGTTACCAGTCCATCCGTCCTTCTCGCAGTTGACATCCGCGCCGGCATTGATGAGCGCCTCCACCGCCTCGATGTGGCCCAGCGTCACCGCCAACAACAGTGGCGTGCGGCCCCGTGGATCTCGCAGCTCGATGTCCTCCTTTGTGAACTGGAATATTATAACAAATTATTGGATATTTTATGCATTCACTAAAGTAACTTACAGATGTTCAACTGTACAGTATTAACGACCCGCCACGCCTACAAACAAAGTCCTACATTTGATCTCGTTGTATCGAGTTTTAGAGTTCACCTCTTTATGATGTAATCTGTTTAGGGCGAATTTCAACGCGAAGATCAGCATTTGTATTTAAATGTATTACTTATCACGGCCATACCAATTTGTATGGCTTTGTATGATAATACAATTATGAGCATTTCATATAAACACGGCGGTATGTTTGTCCGGCTTCAAAGCCGTACACAAAAAGTTTCCTTTACTTCCGCGACAGACAGACAACGCCCACGTGACAAGCGTTTGTGGGGACAAACGCTTGTCACGTGGGCATTACATTAGCTACTTGTCAATTACCCAACTGAACCAAACAGAAGGTAATGATTTTCATGTGTATGCTTGTTTGTATATAAACCTCCTGTTAATAGCGTGACTGATTTTGCAATGTGATGTCATTCGTATTCTTCCTCGGAGTGTCATAGATTATATGACAATGTGACGAATGATGATAATGACGGTTTACTTTGATCACCTGGGTGATATCACTTTGGTTATTTTATTTTAAAATCTGGGTATATAGAGACATAAATTTACAAATGAAAATAACTCCCCTGTGCATTCAGATGATTCGATTCCACTAAATAAATTTGACAGACAAGTACTCCTCTTTGTTAACCATTGTCACAGATGATTTTAATTTCAGGTGATTATGTATAAATCATACAGTCAGTCCGCATTATTGGGTTTTAAAAATCAACTATTACTTGTTAGATACTTGTTAAAGTGTAATTAAAAGTGAGAGGGAAGGAAAACATTATACATATTTTTGGATGACAAATATATGTATTAATAAACATTCACAATAAAAAATATAGGGCTGCGCTGAACATCAGTGTTGTGGACCCCACAATCTACACTGAGTCCCATTCATTTGTCAGTTTTAAATTTAAATTTGTAATGTGTAATGTGTAAATTACAACTTTTAACAAAGAATAAACTTTTATCTTTCTTTCTTTAAATCTCATCTTTTTTTCTTGCAAATCTTGATCTCATTACCATAAGTCCAAGTCATTAACTATTGATCAAATTTCACTATAAGACTGATTTTGATTGGTATGCTTCCCACCCAAGGAAGGAGATTGTAATTTCTTCTTTTGCCGAGTTTTGCTTGTGTGTTTGAGAATGCATTATTATATTAATCTACCTTTTTTTGAGGTTTAAAAATAACATTACCAATTGAAGAAAAATAAGGAACACACCGGAAACCTCTGCACTGAGCTACTGCATAACCTTGGAGACTGAAACACCCCTTGTGCACTGTTCTCTAACAGAGTGGTCAGAGAAGACAAGGACACTTTTATTAGTTTGAACTAACTTTTACCAGAGCCAATTGCAGTTTGAGTTGTCCCAGACACTATGCCCAAAATTAAACTATCTTGTACTTGTTTTCTGTACATTGAATAATAGCCTACAGGTTGGTCAAGTTGTTAAGAGGTAATACTGGGCAATGTGATAACAATACAAAATATTGTTTGTGATAAAACACAATTTTAGAACAAAAAACCATGCACAAAAGCTGTCACCAAATTACTCAGTTTGAATATGTGGATAACATAGGCATAATAATAAAAATAATTGTGTAAATATCATTATATACTTCACAGATATATATCACATTTATGTTGTAAGTAACCTTGTTACCTAAGCATGTGTTAATTAAATTCAATGGTATGCTGTTATCAGTGCTGAACATTAATCATACTCTGACTCATACAATGTCATGATGTCATTTTGTAACTGTATACAATATTGACTTCAAAGCTTAGTTTTTATTATATACTATCAACTTGCCCTAGCTCCACTGGGGTAGACAAATAAAAAGAAACTGTCCCAAATGTTTGAAGAAAGCTTGTGTCTTGTGTTGATAACTAAAAATACTTTCACATTGACAGTTAAGGACAATTCTATGAAAATTAAAGCAGCTGCAAAATAAACATTATCAAACATATATAAATATTTTTATCTAGTGACATCACATATGGATATGATATAAAATTTTACATTTTTTTTAAACTATAAATTGGCACAGTATGAAACTTTCTACAATTAATTATATACTTACATATTGGTTAGTTCATATAAGCGACTTTCTCGCAAAGCATGAGTATATTGCACATATTAACCCTTTTATATTATTTGCAAACTAGAACATTATGCTTTCATGTAATGATCACAAAAAAATAGGCTATAAAAATACTTTTTATATATTCAATATTCCTGCAATTATGACACAGCAATCAAACATGAGTTATACATCATATAAATCCACAATAATAATTATTATGCAGTTTAAAACATCAAAACTATGTATTTTATTATAACTATATATTTTATTATATGTCTTCTATAAAACAATAAAAAGAAATATGTAAACAAACCATGTTTGTATTTTTAATTAAATAAATTGAAGGTCAGAAAAAACAGCATAATACTATCAATATTGCAATACAGTTATCTTGCACCTATAAATCAAATTTCGGCATCATGTCTCAACTCTAGTAAATATACATTTATAAACCACAAATGACCTCAATAATTGTAATAAATGTTAAATGAGTGCATCCTGAGTGTACCTTATTAGCTTCCAAGGAGTTTTTGAGTTCTTCATGCTCGTTATTCCAAACCAGCCAATGAATAGGATACCGTTTGGCAACGTCTTGCACATTTAACGGCATTGTTTCAGCACATTTATCACACACAAATTCACGGACAATTAGTATTTAACTTAATCTGTCTCTTAACTTATAAGATATTTTACAATAAAATACACAACACACATTCACGTAATGTCAAAAAAATTACCGCAACTTGACAACTGGCGGCTTACCTTACTTACCAATTACCATCAGAAATGTCAGATCTAATTACTGAGCAAAGAGTAAAGACCGCTAAAACGTAACGGGATTTTAAATGAACGAAACGGGACGGAAAGAAAATACGTTCGCTGCATTTCTCTATATTATTTGCAGATTTTAAGAGTACCACCAACCACCAAGGCAGCAGCTAGTGTTGAACGTATTTATGATACAAGGTTTTCAAACTAGGTAGGTCTGTGCATCAAATTACGGTTTCGTGTCACATCCTAGTACCCGCCAGAAAATTTGACACTGACCTCTATACCTATAAATACGGCTGGAGTGTGCTGGACTGACTACATAGAAAATGTCTAATCGAATATCATGATATAAAAATCAATTAATACATTACTATTACTAGGATGGGATAATGTTTTATTACATTGTTCCAACATTGTATATTATTTGTTCCTTGGTTTAATTTAGCGAAAATCAAATCGCCTTCCAAGTTTTACATGCGCCATCCATATTTTATATGCTCTGAGCATATAAAATACGAATAAGCCTTTTTAAGAGAGGCAGAGCCTTTTTACTTTTTCATTCCCTGTACATATCAATATAAATTAGTAATTCTTGTCAAATTCAAATGTCAATTTTCGAATAAAAACAACAACAAATGTTAATTGTCAATCGACTCGACAAACCCAACATGACAAACTCGACATCAAATAAAAAATAATCATGTCAATTAAATAAATAAGTCATGTCAACTCAGTCAAATAAATAATGTCAATAAAGTTATTAAAACTTCGTTAGACATTATTAATTATTGAATAATGTCAACCAAGTTATTATGGCTCTAGATTCTAGAATTCTAAATCTAGACTCATTCATACTGTAATTTGACTGTAAAGTGACATGCAAGGAGAATTAATTAATGTTTATATAATTAAATAATTATCTTGCCAATTGATACTGCTGCGGTTTGTACAATGAATAAAACTTGGATACATAATTGCTGCGTAAAAAATACTTCGCTTTATTATTGTCCTAGACGGAGAATTGAAACCATTTCTAAACAGAGTATTGAAGTAAGCCCACATTTTTTTTATTCTTACGTAACACAATTTGAAGGATTGTTGATGTATTATTTAATTGTATTAAATAAAGTTTTTTCGGAGAGAAATATAAAGCGAAACCTTGTATTTCGACAAGTTTATACAGTGGAAACCCACGATAACTTGCAACATCTTTAGTTTGGTTGTGGCTATGGATTATTATTCAGCTACTTATCTCTTAACATCGAGGAAGCCGGTCCTTAAATTATACTAATAGGTATTGACTGAATCTATAGAGAACAGAACAAAGTATTGGAGTTGTAGATCTAAAATGTAACAAAATGAACATAGCTCCTCTAGTAATCCCAGCCAAAACATGTGAGTGATGATTCTAAGTGACCTTCTTTTAATGTCTAATCTTTGTTTTCAGAATAGTTATAAAGTACTCAACTTACCACTTAACTCTAAACAAGAGCATGTTCGTGAAGCTTTTCTTGAGTTAGCTAAAAAATATCACCCAGACTCAGGGTCTCCAGATGCAAATATTGAGAAGTTTGTTGCCATAGAGAATGCGTTCAGACTGCTTACAAAACATAACACAGGAGTTAGCCATAGTAAGGAAGTGGAGAAGATAGTCCATGACGTCAAGGTATGTTATATTTATCTTACTGTTTAATGCACAACTTAAGGAAAAAAAAACTTGCTGATTGATATGCACATGTTTTTTTACTATTCAGAATCATATATAAAATTGTTTTTTTTTAAAGCCACATTTCCATTTTTTGCCCCATAAAAAGGCATAATACCTCTTCTAAGGATGGTGTGTTTGCGTAAATATTTTTTATTCCCATTCTCTTTTCTCTGATCACATTTACAGCACACAGCGCCTCAACACCGTCAATACCTCAGCTTTGAAGGTGTAGGCTACGGGTCACCCTTCCAAAGACAGAAACAGTGGGCTCAAGCTAGAGCACAAAAAGCCGCAGCCAATGTCATGGAGCATCGCATCTCGAAAGCTGTGGCTTCCGATAAAGCCCTATTAAAAAAAGAAAGTTATAGCAAAAAACATGATATCAAAACTAAATATGGATTTGATAGATTAGTTGAGGATCTAATCCAGGAATCAATGTCAAAAGGGGAGTTTGAGAATTTAAGTGGTAAGGGGAAACCACTGAAGGATCAGAATACCAATCCATATGTTGATTTTACCACTCACAAATTAAATGAGGTAAGTATTTACTATTTTTTGTTGTACAATAAACTGTATCCATTACGTAAGCTTAAAACTCCAGGACCCTTTTAGTCATGCATAAATCTTTAGTATTCAAGGGCTTACACTAGTTCCCAAAGCAAGTAAGCCTGATATTTGTGATACTTTTTTTTATTGTTTTAGTTTATTTGAAGAGACCTCATAATTGAATGAAAATATTTTCACAGATAATTATATAGTATATACAAATACCAATTCATTATACCATTTTGTAGGTTTTAATCAACAATGGCTTCACTCCTGAATGGATTACAATGAGGAAAGAAATTGATCAAGATATTGAGCTTTTAAAAGAAGAAATAAAAAGAGATAGAATGTACCTAGGTCCATTTCCATTAAGCGATGAAGACAAAATAAAGTGGGAGAAGATATATAAAAGCAATAAAGACCTGGCAGATTCTATAAACATAAAAATTAACACATATAATCTGATAGTTCCAATGATTAACAAGCAGAAATTTCACGTTGAATTTGATATAATATGTGAAGATATACTTAGAAACGGAGCACATTCAGTTGACAGTAAGAAATCCCAGGAACAGAAGATTGTGATAAAGGAACCAGCCAATGACAGTGGTGATATAATCGGCATTTTGTTTAGCGCATTAGGTGAATTGTTAACATTTAATAAAGAGAAAAAGAAAAATGTCGACAAGTGATTACAATTGGGACATTGAAAAATATTTATTATAGAACGTTCACTAATAATAGAGCTAATAGAAAAAAAAAATCATTTACATCTACTATTTTCGTATTCTCTTTGATTTTGGCTCTATTTTCATTCACTTGATTTTGAATTTAACTTATATTAAATGTTGCTACAAATAAATAAATGTTTCTATGACAAAGTATATATTAGGTTCATAACATAACCTAAAATAGACCATTTAGTTGAGGTAGAAAGATGTAATCTGATACCTGAATTTATTTTAAATGAAACAAACGGTAGATAATACCATAGTGTTAACGAATCTGTGATATAGTTTAAATAATGTACAATAAAACAAAATTAAATATATAATAATATTTTTATTTAAACATTCTCTAAAATTACTAAAAAATTCTTCAATACATTAACACAAATAAGTAATTATTTCTACTTAAAATATGGAAATTATCAGCTGAAACTGTATTCGAGTTGATTTAGTCTATAGTTTAACAAATATCATGTTAATTAAATCATAACATGTTTTCATTGTTGTCCGTATAATGATGAATCTCAAAAAAATAATATACACTGAAGTTGATAAAAACGCATGGAATGTTAATGAAACACTCTGAAATATCACACTTATGGAAGACAAAGTAACACATTCATTAGTAGTTTATGTAGTACAGTAGTTTAAGTAGGCAATATTCGATAGCTACATATGTATTTGATATTCTAATTAATAGATATTTGTGTTTCTGAATGAACACAAAAAAGTGGAAAACCAGACGGACTGAAAATGCCGCCCAAGCTCCCAACGGAGTGTGTTTTGAGTATTTTGCATATGCAGTAACATGGTTTGTATCTTCAGAGGCACAAATGGTAAAAGTATTGTATTGGGGGCTATAATATAGCATCATGGCATTTTTTGACATTAAAATTTTAC
Organism: Papilio glaucus; assembly: GCA_000931545.1. NCBI lineage: Eukaryota > Metazoa > Arthropoda > Insecta > Lepidoptera > Papilionidae > Papilio > Papilio glaucus. Next base: position 119,176 of record JWHW01050180.1, on the reverse strand, counting down.
ACATTTTTAGTAAATGTTGATATACATATAATAGACCAGACATCTTTCCTCATCACAATCATACAAAATTATGAGTTATCCTGCTCTTACAATGACTTGTGAGGTTTTCGTATATTAAGCACGTGTAAATGATTTTTCTTCTTGATAATGGTCAATTTGAAGCATTTAATTTATACATAGCATTTTTCACTGATTACAATTACCATTTGTCCCAAAGCTCTACCAAATGCAAATGTCTGATCTTCAATATCCTGTCCCCTAATTCTATTCTTTTCTTTCTGTTATGCGTAATGCGTATTTCAAAACAATATAGATATTATAATAGATTATCCTACATATTACTCTTATAAATTACTGTTTTAATGCCGACTTTTAAATTCATTTATTAAAACATTGTAAAATCTTATTATTATCATATCTGACTATCAATAGTAATAGTAAGGCACAAAGAGAAGGCACAATCGTTTTAATTCTTCATACTACGGATTCATATTTTAGTTTATTGAGCATATGGCAGATTTACAATTATACTATATTATTTTTATTAAAAATTTAGACTTTCTCTTACAGAATAGTGTTGTGTAACTCATACATGAAGCACTTGAAATGTCCCAAACAAAAGAATGAATTGTCCCATAACCTCAAACACACATTTTGTACCACTGCAAAATGTTGAGGTAAATTAATTAGTGCGATGTTGTCGCTCACTCATTTTAAAAAAAAGGAATGAATGAGCGAACGCGCCCGTGTATTTTGACATATTTTGTCCTGCACTTGTCATGCTTGACAACAAGGTGTCAATCACGAATCAGAATCAGCGAAGTGATATTTGTGACATTTTAGTGTTACCTCATTTTGTGTTTGTTTTTCATTTGAGGGCCACCTTACTTGGCAAAATGAGTACCTCGTACAAACTCATCATTTTGGTTTGTCCTACCCATCACTATTACAGAATAGCATTACGGTTATAATCTAAAACAAAATTCAAATTTGGCGGTAAAAATATGTACATTTTTTTTTAAATCAAAAGGCAAAGGTTTATTGCTTCATTCAACCAATACTACACTAGCCATATTAGATTGACATATGTACTTTTAATACCAACGTCACATTATTAAATGAAATATTTAAATAGGAACTTAAATATTGATAGTTGTATTTTCATTATATTCATTGTGGTATTAAAATTAGAAAGTATTTTGGAAATATCGAAACTTATATGTATAAAATATAAATTATTTGTATCAAAGTTTTGATAGTTATAATTATATTGTGTCATATTTTGTTGTAAGAGAAGAAGTTGTAAAGAAAATATAATTTTATGTATTACTTCTGCCAATCTTGTACATTTAAACCAAAGACATTATAAATGTCCCGATACTGTTTTACAGCCAGACGTTACTCCAATATGCCAAAATAATTAAAAAAAATCTATCGAGTTTTTTTAAATGTTTATTTACATGTTATTTGACACGATTACACAGCACAAACACACATGTTTTTTTTTATTTGTGTGTAACTACACCGACTTGTGGCGTCGTAATGCGACAAACGAACAAGAGAACTATACGAAGTCACCAATTTTGGCGACTTTTATTCAGCTTCAATTCACAATTACTACTAGGAACATGGAGTGTGGACATATATAAAATCTTTGAATAAAATGTTTGTATTTCTAAGTGTGGAAGAGTACTTCCCCATCGGCACTGAGTCTTACTCGACCTGTCGCCAGCAGGCGTAGGGCGCGCGGGTAGGCGCGGTGCTCCGCTTGATGTATGCGCTCGGTCAGGCTCTCCTCAGTATCGTCCTTTAGAACGGGTACCCGCTCTTGTGTGATTATAGGACCAGTATCTACACCGTGCTGTAAAATAAACCAATAGTTATGACACAATGTTGTGTAAAATCATAATTTCCCTGACATTTTCCCACTTATTTGGGGTCGGCACAGTATGACCATACACTGTATCGGTTTTGGATAATCTTTTTACGGCCGGTCGCTTGCCCGATGCCAACCCTCCTCGGGAATAATACGCAATATTATAAAATAAAAACTTTAGTTTAAGAATGTACTTAAAATAACAGTGTTGTGCGTACGTACGTCGACAAAGTGCACGGTGCAGCCGCTCTCCGGGTCCCCAGCGGCGAGGCACTGGCGCGCCGCGTGCAGTCCCGGGTGGCGCGGCAGCAGTGACGGGTGGATGTTCACTAATCGACCCTTCCATCTGTTAACAGGTTAAATTGGTTTTACATAGTTGTAGGTCATACAATGTCAGTAGCAAATCATTTTCTAATACACATTTTTACATTACATTTTAAACTATCGACTTATTATGGTCCGAAATAACTAAGATTATTAATAAGAACGTAATTAATTACTACTTATGATTGCGTGATACCCGATGTGAACCTTCATTTCATTCCTATTTACATCAATTCAATTCGTAACGTTACAGACTATAGGTAGATATTTTATCATGGGCGAAGGAAATATCAAAAACAGATGTAAGCATTTATAATTTGCTCCAAATCAAGATCAAGTTGGAAAGTTTGTAAACAAAGAATACACCTTACATTTTACGCTCAAATTCGTAAATTCCAAAATATTTTCGGAAAACAAGTTTATCTCACATTACCATATAACATTATCTATTCATATTATACAATTTCACTCTACTTTATCCTATGATTTCCACAAAATTACAACATTTCCGATGAAAGTATAAAAAGTGTAATGGCCGCCATGTATTATAAGTAACATAATAATGTTAAGGCTAAATTGATGACGGACTGTACGGCATTTATTTTCTACAATGCGATACCAACTTATCAACAAACTCTGGTGAGAGGATCCTCATGTAGCCAGCGAGACAGACGAGGTCGATCCGGTGGGCCTCCAGCGCCGCGGACACCGCGCGGTCGAACTCCTCCCGCGAACCGTACTCCTTATGGTTGAATACCTGTGCACGTTACACACAAAAACACTAATTATATAACACTATCTTTCCCAAATAAACCTCCCGTCTAGTAGGTTACCTCCACAACATACACTCCGTATAGAATCCGGTGAGTATTGATATCTTTAGAAAACTATGTACGAATATAACTATTTATTAACCCATTCCAGAAAAACTAACTGAAATATGCCTCCGGTGGTATGGCCACTACATGAGAAGACCGGAGGCGCACCTAACTTGGAATGTTTTACAATCAGAATCGGGATAAAAACATAATGCTTTGATTACAAGTAATTGTGGGTAAAAAAACTTCGTATGTCTTCTCGGCTG
>JWHW01050180.1:80584-97006 GCA_000931545.1 Papilio glaucus | reverse complement strand
GTTGATTTAAGGTGTTGATTTATGGTTATTTGCCATTTCAAAATAATATTTAATCTTATCTTAAAATTATTTATTATTTAAATAAAACATGTATGTTTTAATTTTTTTTAATGTGTGATGTATTTTTTAAGGATATGAGGATCAATATTCTAGTTAGTTAGTCTACAAAATTATCTTATATAAACAACTAGCAGTGCCCCTCGGTTTCACCCACCATGAAAAAATAAAATAAAATCATATTACAAATACATGACAAGTAGTTTGACAAAAAAATGTATAAAAATGCTAACGGAAATACTCTAAAAAAATTCTGTGCTATTTTTCTTTTATTTTTCTATTAAACTGATATTTATAGAAAAAATAACAAAAACAGCTGTGTTTTAAAGGTTTACATAATATGGTTTTTAAGTTTTCTTCAATTTTGTTATTTTTTGACCAACTTTAAGCATTAGCGAAATCGGTTCAGCCATGATGCCGTGACCAAAGGAACTTGGGATTTATTTTTATATATATATTGATTGCTTACAGGGTCAGTGGCTGACACATAATAATATATTTACTCTTTGGTAAATGTTTATAATTTACAAATTGAAACAGTGTACAGTATCACCATAGTATAGCTTTCTTTGAATGTATTTATAGAAATGATAACTTGCCGCACTTGTTTACATCTTAACAATCAGAGAAAGCTATAGAATGTTATTAATGGAAAATAATTATCGATAAATTGTATGTAAAATTTACATATAAATTATATTATACTAGCTCGTTCTGACCTTCGACCTACTTTGTCTTTAGTAGATTTTTTTTAATGATAATTAACATTGAATAATATGCCATAGCGCCATCTCACATGCTCTGCCCTGTATTTATCAGTTATTAATAGCTTTGATATTGCTTTCAAATAATTTGTCACAGGTCTGACACTCAATTCTGTTATTTTAGTGCTCCTAGCTCCTCCCAAAGTAAAAGTTTTGACTAAATATTAATATATTAGTTTGAAAATTACTTAGATCAATGTTACAAGGGGTGAAATCATAATCAATAGTATTCAATGTGTATCATTAGTAGTTTTACAGTATCATTGGATTGAGGTGGATCTCTAAACTCCTCTGCTGTTATATTGTGTGTAATTGCATACACAATTTTAAACAAAAATATTTGCAAGTCTGCATTCACAATACATAGTAATTACATCGTAAATATTACTTCTTAGTTAAATTTCCAGCTTATGACTGATGATTAAAAACCATGCATGCATCTAAGTGATGGTCACTGTTCTAGAAAAACAGTCCTTTTCACATCCTACAGATTTTGATTTGATTTTTTTAACTTCCTTACTGTTTTGATTATGCAAACAGACTCAACATTAGGTTAGCAAGTAGTGTCGTGGAGAGAAACAACGAATACTCCAAATGCCCAACCTCCCCGAACCTAGCCACTGATTTTTAATTTTTTTCCCCTTTTTTTGTCTGGTGAGTTATAGTATCTCCATGGTAAAATACTACAGATGACCATGCCAAAGGCTTGAATGAGTATAACTAAATATATTTAATCAAAAAGTGTATGTATGTTAATGTATGTAATGTATAATGTAAAACATAGTCTTTATACATATACTATATATCACATAAATATATGAATGTAGAAACATAGAAGCTAGAGTGGTGTTTAAGAACCAAAGCTCATAATCTCTAGCTACCCTTTTGAGAGTCAGAAATTAGTGTTTACTTTGTTTGATATTTCTTTCTATTTTATAACAGAAGCTTATGACCTGTTTACAGAGTTTACAACATTAAGAAAAATATTTAAAGTTTCCAGGGTTTCAAAGCTTGTGCATGCATACATAAATAAGTGTTTAGATTTTATATTAAAGGGATTTACACTTACAGGGAAGTCTTTGATGTCAATATCAAGATTTTCAACCTTGTTCACCGATGAAATGCCGACACTGCCGGGTGCACAATAAATTTGTTTTACGTAAGGAGAGTCCGCTAATTTCCAGCAAAGCGCGTGTTCTCGTCCTCCACTACCAATAACTAGAACTTTTGCTTCAGGCATGTTAATTTTGTTTAAATAATAAAACACGTTCAATAACTGTTAAAATGTTTCAGTGACATAAACTTAAATATGTGCTTTTTTATAAAAGAAAGCAATACATGCAAAAATACTTTTATTAAATTTTTAATTAGTCAACATAAGGTTTAAAACTTTAATAAAAGTTTAAAATGCCACTTTTAATGTTTGGCCATGTGTCACCCGAATACATTCGCTCTAGACTGCTGCTGACCATTGAGAATCGAGACTGACACGATTGACACAGACCGACCAATAAACAAAAGGAGATTGATAACGATAATTAACTTAAAGTACCTACTGACGCAACTAAGCAATTTTATTGATAACGGGCTTTTGTTTAAATACACACATATTCACACATTAGTAGGTAACTTAAATTTCTGTAGTTTTATTAATATTTTACCAAAATAGATAGTATAATTTATGGCAGATGACGAGTTTAGATATTAAATTAATGTAATAAGTATTAATAAAATATTTAACGCCAACACTTGGCTAACGCCAGTACGAAATTAGAAAGACCAGTTGGATATTATATGCTATGATTATGAATCTTAATATCCAAGTCTTATTATCTTAATGTAATAGATTTTTTAAGATGGTTCTACAGGAGTGGAAATTATCGCAGAAGAGATGAATGCCGAGCAGCTAATGACGAACTTGACGAGAAGGGATGCGCCAGACAAATAAGACAATCCTCGCGACATTTAGTTATCTCGGCAACGGAATTGTCTTCGATCACACCAATTAAAACAAGACAAGTACAAGCAATTATTTCCGAGGAGGGTTGGCGTCAGGCAGGCGGAAGCCGTAAAAATTGAAGCCAAAGCATATACAGTATGGACTACAATCATACTGTGCGGACCCCACATGAGTGGGACAAGAGGCTGGTTAAGCAGCCTGCTACGACGGATTCTACCGCGAAGGTTGATATTATAGTTAGGCTGCGTTCCGACGACACGCCAAACGTGTACGTGAACGCTGAGCGCGGAGTTGCGGAGTTTGCGCGAGGCAGGCGCGTTTTGTACGCGAGTAAGGTGTGGGTTATTCGCGGGTCGTGCGCGTGGTGGACGCGGATTGACTTCACTTGAAGCTTTATTAATTAGTCATAAACCTCAAATTATATATATATACAATAAATTTACAAAGCAAGTTAGACGCGCGTACTAACACGAGGCGCGGGGTGTGCGCGTCATATGCGCTAGTCGTCTGTACCCAGCCTTATGGTATTCTTAAATAACATTAAGGGCTTACGCTGTAATGAAATATGTAAAATTAAATTCTTATAAATAAAAACACCAACAGTTTTGAATTTGAATTTAAAAATACCTTACAATATTGAATCATTTTAATTTCAACTTTTGTATGCAAGTTTTCTAAATTGTAATGCGGAAATTGGAACGTAAACAAAAATGGCGGTTAAGATATTCTTGCTTCTTGTCATTTTATTGTGATGCTCGTTGTGTAAAAAGTAGTTTTTACTGCGAAAAAATGGCTGACACCGGTCTACGTATGAATTTTGCAGCTTTAAAGAGGGCAGATCCATATGCGCGAGAAATAATAGATAGTGCTACCCACGTTGCTCTATATACATTCGAAGAACAAGCATGGGAGAAAACTAACATCGAAGGCGCATTGTTTGTGTACAGTAGAAATGGTGAACCATATCATAGTTTGGTAATTATGAACAGATTAAATACGAATAATTTAATTGAGCCAGTGTCGAAGAGAATAGAGTTACAATTAAAGGAGCCTTTCCTGCTTTATAGGAACTCCAAGTGTCGTATTTACGGCATATGGTTTTACGATAAAGACGAGTGTGTTAGGGTCGCCACAAAATTGAATTCTATTGTTAAAGATTCGATGAAACCGGTTGAAAATATGTCTCAAAATCCTGTATATAATGCTCCCACTAACTCAAATGCTCCGGTTGATATATTTTCTATGCTGAGCAAAGCTCAAGATGATTTTAAATCTAGCAAAGGTCAAACGAACAAAAATGATTCGACACCGTCTAGAGCTCCCGATATGACGTCGCAAAGCGTAATGGACTTCTTCGCAAAAGCCGGTAGCGGCGCCGCTGCGCAAATGCCTGCAGTATCATCTCTTCCATCACCAGGCGTGTTCGGTCCGCGGGCGTCCGATTCACGGGAGGGTCCATTGCTTCTGCAAAGGCTAATGAGTAACCCTGCCCACTCAGTGGAGCATATAGAGAAACAACAAAGGTCTGTCACTCCACAGGAGAATCAAAATGCTAATGGTAGTATCACCTTGGACTCTACAATGAGACAAAATAGTGGATTCCCGCTAAAATCTACACCTATTGACTCACAAGGCCAACAGAGGATATCTAATATGCAGAAGATGCAGGCACTAGATACAGTGGATGCCAATGGCCCTAATCCTCTGGAGAATGAACTAAACCTAATGCACATTTCATCACCCAAGCCAACCTCACCGTTGGCATCATATTTGAATCAATCACAGGACCTTGGCCATCCGGTAAGCTCTTATAATGGTAAATTTGAAGAGATGGGAATGTTTCCTTTGATTAATCCTCTAACTGCCCAGCAGAAGCCGGCCCTGATGCCTCCAACAATGTTCACTGTTACCTCAGGTGGTGATGTCCAGCCATCACCTGAGCCTTTGACTAGGAATCAATTACTTCAGGCTTTCAACTATCTTCTTAAACATGATGCTGATTTTGTTAATAAATTACATGAGGCTTATGTAAAATCTTTTTCAGAAAAAGCATTTTCTGTATCGTAAATTAGATTCACTTAAATAGCTATTATTAGCAATCAACATGTACAGTTGTAATTTGAAGTATGAGACCCTAGACCCTCTCTAGTTTTATAGCCACTTGTTTGGGAATATTATTTTGAAATAAGTTTTAAACGTTTGACTGTGTCATTCAAAAGATTATATAGAATAAATTTTAGTAACATCACAAATTTAGAAAAGTGATCTGTACAAGCTGTTTGTGATATATTCTTCAATACATCTATTGCTATATTATATATAGTGTAGTGGTGTGGCCACATTGACTCTAATTACAGGCAATCTGTTACCTGAAATTGGTAAAATTATTCAACTGTTGCTACTTTCTATTTTCACTGTAACAATGGATTAAATATAAGTTTTCTTTTTGTTACATATTTTCTTCTGACAAATTATTGGACTATTAAATATGCAATAGCAATTGATTTTTTCTTTATTTAGAAATAAATGCTGAGGCATCTCAAAGAGATGATAACAAAAATTTATAATGACTGTTGCAATAAAACCGTAAAAACAAATGGTATTTGAGATATGATTATATTGATTTTAAGGACTTGAAAATACTATTGTTTTTAGAAGGAAACACCTTCATCCCCAGTAATATTGTTTACTCATTGTATACCTTTATTTCTGATTAGATTTTGAAATTTCAGAAGTTTTATATTACACTTAAAAGATTCTTTAAACTTTTTAACATGTGTTACTTGTTTTAAAAAATATAATTTTTATAGTAAGGAATAATTTTCATACACACAAAAATACACAATACCTTACCTGGGAGTCCAGTCAGCAGTAATTAATGTAGTAAGCCTATTTTGTGTACATAAATAAAACAGGTTATTTTATATAACATCAAAAGATTTGTTTGAGATAGTTTGTGTATATATGAAGTAATCCATGGTTTAATTAGATTAAAATATGATAACATTTTTCATTTAAGAAAAAAAATTATTATGCAATAAAACAATTATTCTGTGTCAAACTGTTTGATATAGAATAATTGTATTATAACTTCCAATTGTGAATATCCATCTTTTCACATGTTTTCTAAAATACAATAAGAATTAACAAAAGTTATATATAGCTATTAATACTCTTATCGCAAACTATTTATTATAAATTTTTTTGTTTCCATGTCAACCATAATGCACATAGATGTTGTTTACGGAGAGTAATTTGAAATAGTTGCTTGGTTTAAAAAAAAGATAAACTGGGATTGTTCTTCCTCTTCATTATATTTTTAAAGTAAACATTTCGATGCTTTCAATGTATTTATGGCCTACGCAAACATAACATGTTTCGGCAGACAAAAAGTGTTACAAAAAATTTTAAAAAAATGTTGCAATAGTAATTACCCTCTATAAAATGTTTGTTAACATAATAAAAATGTAATTTTGTCAACAATTTGCATACAAAACAAGATTAAACAGATTATTGAAATTAAAGGTTTCATGAAGTAATTCAGTTGTTTTAATTATATCGTTTCTCATATACAGTCCAGGGGATCATTTATGTGTCATACAAAGAGTCTTATCATGGGGAAACCTTAGTAGTTCACACTGTCGCAAACATTCACAGAAAACATATTGCCATCTCATTTTTTTTATTGAGAAAAAGAGAGATCATGTGAATGTTTTCAGCAGTGAACTCATAGTTACTTAACAGGTTTTAAAATATAAATAAAAATGCAACACTAAAGTTGTTTTGTCTTCAAGTGGATATTACCATGGGCTTTTACTGAAAACATTGACATAAAACATATTGTCATTTCTGTTTTTTCAGAGGGAAAGCTTGTATCGCGATTTTACGCTAGTGGAAACCCATTAGAACACTTGTTTCTTTGGTTCAGAGACTTAAGCCTGTATTCTGTCTGCTACCATAAATTTAACTTTCTATTTTAGGCATTAATCAGAAATACCTGTATTCCTCATGGTGATACTTGGAAAATCGTTGATTTAAATGTTGGAGTTTTTGCTTTACGTAAGAATTATATGTGAAATTAACATACATGTAATAAAAATACATTGTAAGTACACTATGAAGTTATGTAGGAAAGTGGAAGGGTAGGTAAGAAAAAGTAGAAAGGGAGGGGCTTCCTCCTAAGAAGACAGCGTGTATATGAATGTTCTACTCTAATATAATTTTAAAACAAGCCTCATAACAGAACATGGGTAATAGTACTAAAAGATATTACATTTATTTTAGTACCTAATATATCCAAACTCAGTTATAATGTATTCAATGAATTAGCCCACTTGGATAATTCACACAATCTGCTTTATTTTGGATGCTGCTGAAATGGAACATCAACCATTACCGAAAGAAATGAAGACTTCGAATTTCATGACTGGAATAAAGTGAAAGAAAACAAAACAGTTTTAAAATCGATTTAATATTGCTATTTTACAAATCGTTTTGAACTTTGATCATTCATGAGACCATAAAATTGTTAAACAATTTCTTTATCTCGACACATGTCGCCAGTACGGCGGGTTTACAATGGTTGTCTACTGCACAACAAACTAACGATCAAGGCAATTTCTAATACGTCAAAAAGAAAAAACAATTTCTGGTTATATTGAAATTAGAATAATTTTAGAAATGCAATTATTATATTCTAAAAATAATATATTTTTTAACATGTTTTACATAAATGTCTTAAGTCGTAAATAATAACGAATATTGATGATCGACATTGTTTTAATATTGCAACAAATTATGTACTAGAAACAAACAGAATATTTTTCATTTGGTATCAAAATACAAATATAGTTATTTAGATTATTTATATAAATTAAACGTTGGAATACTAACTTTACGGATTTTATCGCGTTTATTTTAAGTTGACGTTTCGAGTACTTTACAGCTTGGTTTGAGATAATCCCAAACATACAACTGCAAGATCTCAAGATACTGTAAGCTCATTCTGCATAGATCGGAACTGAAAGAATAATTGAAAATAAGATACTTCGCCGGCAACTTTGAAATTGGGACGTTAACAACCGTGAGCGATGTAAAATACATAAACGCGATAAATGCTGTAAAATTAGTGTTATTTCAATGTGTAGTATTCGCGTAAATATAAAAAAGTTTGAAGTTTGGAACATTTAGACTGTCCTTTTTAATATTTTGCAACATCGACCATCTTGTTCATTTCCTTGCTCACATAATATACTCTTTTCTCCTTTGTCTATGGTTTTTAAGAGAAACCGTTCGCGTTTAATTAAAATTTAAACATTTACTCCGTATCAATGTATACAGTATAATAAATCAACTTAAAATAATGTATTTTGTTAATGATTTCCGTAGATATATGTACATATATCTATACTATAACTATGTACATCATTATATGTTAACTGCGTAATTGTTATAAAAGTTGCAATTATGAAATAGTAACTTAGTACTAAATATGAAATTATATCAAAATTTAACACAACAGTGGACAATGTGTAGGAGAAATATTTGAAATTGCCTTAATTTTGACATTAGTGTTAAGTCAAATAAATAATTAAACGCATACATTAAACTGTGTTTTTACGGTTATGCATGAAAAGGAAACACAAGGAATATGAACCGAGATGAATAAAAAAATATTTTTTTTATATTGTGCTATGCATTGTGTGAATGTTCTCTTATCTATACGTGTCTTATGTTTGGAGGTATGTTAAAATTATTTGGATGCCCTATAGTGCGGTACATGTTTGTAAATTTACACTCTTCAGCAAACAATTTTACCAAATTGTTAGAACATAAATCGGAAATGTATCAGAGTGTGTAAACGTGACGTTTGTTGGATTGAAAAAGACATGTTTTAATCTCATCTTGGAAATGAATCACCTATGATCTTCAATGATGTTACACTTGATATGAAGACTATATTTACAATCAGAGAAAACATCATTTTAGTTTTTTTTCCTCTGTTAAAACTACACATAGAACTAAGGGTAAATTTACACTGTGTACGTAAAAATTTAGCACTATCTACGTAACACCGTCCTAGAAATACACATATTTCGGTTTAAAGTATTTTCAATTTGCAAATAGTTTGGTATAACAAACCTTAACTTTTGATACTATAAAATGACTGTACAATGATAAAAGGTTACATTTTTTGTCATATACCATTCATTATGTATTTTATATACAGTATGTTTTAAATCGTACAAAATTTTGTAGCATTAGAAAAGGTGACGATGCTACGAGACGCTCTACACGCTAAAATTACAAACCCTATACAAAAACAGTAAAAAATTTGTCATAAAATGTGAGGAAAATCTTTCACAGTTTACGAAATATTTTTTAAGGTACATTCAGACAAAAACAAACGACAACTTTTAAAGTTGTACTAAATTTATTTCCGTTGCCTTACGACAAAAAATGGAACATCCGATGATACTTATGAGTGTATTGGCGACCGTTTAATAAACACTTGTTTCTGTCTGAATAAACCTTTACAGACAAAACTGCTGAACTGAGACCAAGCTGGGTGCTGAAATTAGTACAAAAAATTGAGTTTGGAACTTTCCACCGAATACTGTATTTTAGTAATACTTGGAGGTCGACAATCAGTTCAGAGCCCGCCAACGAGTTAGTAACATTAACTACATTTTTATCAATTATAATAACAACTACGTATTTCAACTATTTGGTTTAAACGATACGCTGTTCTGTAGAAAATAGTATACAAATATTGTAATTGTTTTTTTATAATAACCGACTCCAGAAAAGAGTAAAGTCCAAGTTTGAATATAAATAATTTCATAGTTCAAAGAAATCGGCAATCAACTTAAATATTCAATAAAAAATTTGAGTATTTTTAAAATGTGTAATTTTTCTCACATCGAAAATCTTAACAAAATTGCTATCGAAGTACTTTGTTTTTTTTTAATAATTAAGGCAATGATCAAATCAACCAAGGAAATTAAAAAATATTATTAAATACATTAAAAAAGATTTATAGACAGTCGTACCTCATCAATGTGTAGTGATAGGTATAAACAATACGTCACACGAAGACATGTGAAGGTGAACTATACTACTCGCGCACAATAACATGGTATATGAGCACGATGGCGTCACAATGGCTTTCTATTGTAGGTACAGTTTACGTCGTACATTCACCTAACGAGACGAACAAACATAGGAAAGTATCAAAATGTGAGGAAGGGTCTATTTTTTTTTTTATTCCCTAAATGTTTGGGAATAAAAAAAAAATTCGAATCTAAAATGAGTCTCTCAGTGATCTGCGGGTCATAGATTGCCAGCCCCTATCATATTCTATGTAAGTTATTATGTCATCTCATTGTGCACGCGTAGTATTAGAAGTTACGTGTTACGGGCAGCTCTTGTGTGCGGGACTGTACATAGTCCTGTCGCTAGGTTTAGCGTTACGTACACAAGTGCATATTATATATGTATCAAACACAAATGCACTATAACCGCCTTCGGAGTCGAAACAACTACAAATATAACTATACAACGTGTTAGTTAAATTTCTTATTGTCTGCTCTGTGAACGCTAATTTAGCTAACTTTTAAGAAGAAAATAGATTTAATAAAAGCTCAACCCTGTCGTTCCTTATTAAATATGATATTTAATTCGCAAATAGAGAGAGGTTCAAAATTATAGGGGCTTGAATGATTGTAAATTGAGTGAATTGTTCATTACGAAACAAAATTGTTCAGCAAACGTATGAATACCGAGAGAAAAAGGAAATTAATTACGAAAACAAATTGAAAATATTGTCCTTCTATTAATTTTATTTTTAAAGGGTAATACGCCCGACCACAATACCTCCGGATAGTTAGTGGTAATGTGATCAACAGATTTATTTTACTAATAACAATACATCATTAAAGATTAACTCCAATACGATTGTTATATGTACAGTCGCCCACATTAGCGGTATTCCACCTAAAAAACGACAAGCATTTAATCATTTTGCATGCCTTGTAACGATGACACGGAAACAATATCCAAAATGTCGCTTTTAAATGTGTTTGTTACGAAATAATGGTAGTCAATATTGTAACATAGGATATTCAATTTATTTAATTAATCAAATAATTTAGTCTGAATGGAAGAAGACAAAAATACAGAGACACAACTTATTGCTTTTTACTATTATGCCATCGTTTGCACTACATGATAATAGTAAAAGGCTCGTTGCAAGGAACAAGGCAAATTTTCTGTAAGCGGTACACCGCGAAAAACGGCTACTGTACTTTATAGTTTATAAAATATTGTACACACTAGTAAAGCACAATTCTATCAGGGTGGGCAGTAATCGCTAATACAGGTGGGAACGCGTGTGACCAGCGAAACTAAAGTTAAATTTGGTAAAACAATTCGTCGATATCATTAACAGACAATAATTATATAACAATATCATTCCAGGAAGAAAAAAAGGATAGGAATGAGTGTTGGCTACGTTATTATTTAATTTTATTGTGATGCACGCAAATACCGGATAAAAAGTGCCGCGTAATACCTTGTATGTAAAGGTTTAGTAAGTTTTTTTTTAATGAATTGGATAATTTTATGGTTATTATAATTAAATATTTTTAAGAAAACATAGTCAATATTTAATTTGCCATAAATTTAATTTATTTATTGGTATATTTAAACATTCGTAAATAATTATTTGGAAAGTTTGAAGCATTTGTAAACTTCGCCAGGTACATAACAAATGACATATAGTTAGAAGTCAATTTATTGTAATTAAAAAATTCGAACCTTCTTTCAGCAGGAATAGCTGTACACAGATTTCTTTAATTTTATTATTCGTCGTCGATATTGACTTTTATTATGGCAACAAATAGTATATCTTCTTGTTCCAATACATTGCATTTCTTTTGTCTATGGTCTTTTGTTTATTGTTGTCTATGAATATGTTAACGTATATTATTATAATTACAAAGGTAATATTGAATTATTACTTTTAAAACATTTATCTTTCTCTTTTAATGCGTATAAAAAAGAATCCTTTGATTTTTATTCGCCTATGTAAATCGATCGATTTTTTCAAAGTTATTGCAACCAGAAGCTAAACCAACTTCCACGAGCAGACAGTTAAACCGCGACAGATTCGGTGCACTTTGTACGTCATAGTTGCGTAGTATTCACTACCTATTGTCATAAATCAGGCGCCACACTAGGACGATACCCTTGAGACTTATTTCCATCCTCTAACATATATAATTGTCTCCCAAATTTTATGGAATTGTTGAGTTGGAAATTAAAAGTAGCTAATACATAGTAAAGAAAGTGTGTTTCAAAATACCTTCGCATCTTCACCCCCTGTTCGATGTAACTGAGGTTCCAGTGAGCTTTTTACTTGTATCTTTTATTACGGTTATTAGTATGATTTTTTTTAAATAACATATTTAACATTCGTTATTTCCTGTACCACTTTAGTGTGGCCCTGACTTTATATTCACAGCGCGATTGCCTTAAATTAATTGGTAATAAAGTAACACGACGCGATTTGCCCTCTTCTGTCATTCAATCAACTTTTTAAGAACGCTGACTGGTAAAACACTACCACAAACAAAGTAGGCCAATCGATTTAAAATTATATTTACAAGTTGTAATGGTAGCAAATTAAAAATATTAAAATGTATGACTGTTACACATAAGTATGTTATGAAATATTTATTGCTAAAATATAATATAAATGGAAATATACAAGACTCGATTTTGTTCTGCCAAATTTTTAAGACGGTCACACACGAACTTGGCCTTTCATATCCGTTTTAAATGTTTGGCAGTAACACAAATAAGTATACAGAAATCCAGTTAACCCAAAAAAATAATAAAAGAATTGATAATTTATTAGTTATTTTTATATTGGGTGCCATTTTGACATTTATATCTATTATATTTAAGCTCACAGAAATGCGTCTCCGGTGGTACGACCCCGTCCCGAGAAAACAAGAGGAGCACCTAACTAGGAAAGTACTATAAAGATAATCTAGACCAAAACGCCGTGGCTTACCCCAATTGAGATGGATGGTTATCGAGACCTTGCTAAGAGATTTGGACCCAGCAGTACAGGACTCCAGGTTTATGGTAACAGAGAACCGACCCCAGAAATAAGAAATGGTCCGGTTGTAGAAGGGCGTTATTTTGAAACCACCAAAAACCAACTATGCATCACATTTTATTTTCAGACATTTAAATGTTTAATAGGGTTCTTCAAATTTTTTAAAGATTTACGTTATATATCTTGTATATTTAACAAAGATATGGATGCGAAGAACATATAACAGAAATATTTAATGGACCTACAAATTCATCGTTTACAATTAAAAGTTTATGGCTAAAATATCTACATCAGAGATCTAACGTGTTACAGTTTGGGTACACCTGGATTAATTCGGAAAATTGACACGTTACTTTTTAACGTAATTTAGAAATCATTCAATAACAAATCATAATAATGACAAAAAAGAAATACCATGATAAAAAGAATTACCTAAACAAAGTTTTCAATATGAAATGGAAAGTGACCTTTATAATGCACTATTAATTACTTTATCAGACTCTAATTTGATACAATGTTAACGTGAAGTTGAACAGGCATTTCTATTTCACACTCAAATTAAATTACTTTCAAAAAGTTATTCAAATTAACTAGTGATAACTATATTACTAATTAAAAATATATTTCACAAAAGTCAAATAACTTTTGAGCGGGAAAACGTGACTTTAGTGACGTTTGCTAACCGCCATTTTGAATGATGCACTCTTGACCTTGACATGAAAGTAGAAACAGATTGTTTTGATTAAAACTGCAAATATAGACGTCCCTCTCACTCATCAGCGATATGACAGACGCGAGTCACTTGCAACCACAGATAATGTAGTACGTGTGGTACCTACGCCAGTAGGCGGCTATTAAAACATACATAGTCTATGTATACACGCTAATCACATTTATTTATTTATACATAAAAAAAAAACTTTTAAACCCTTTAACTACTACGTTATTTCTATATGTATATTTGAATAGAAGCTGGGGTCCTAACAAGTGACAAAATAATAAATAGGGTTCGGGCGCCATTATCGCGCCACTCATTTTGTACAAAAGCCGGTTTATATCTGAAAAGAAGGAAATAAAATCATACATATACATTGGTTATGAAATTGCATCAGAAATACAGGTCAACATTTTGAAACTCAACGAAGGAGCTCGGTTCTTGGCTTAGACTGCCAACACATATATTGAAATTGGTCAGAGGTTTTTCAGGTGCTACTAAAAAGCTCTACACTGATCAACAGTATTGAGATTGGTGGGCAGTTGGCAGCAGTTGTTGAGGTGCTCACCTGCGGCTACCAGAGGCGGTGCAGGTGTAGGTTGCGCGAGAGCACGGAGCGCACGTCGTGCGTGAAACGCAGCGCGTCCAGCACCGGCAGCAGGTTCAGCAGCGCCACGTCCAGCGGGTCAGAGAACCACGACTTGATGGGGATAGCGTTATCTGCAACCGACAAACAGGCGCACTTAGCAGTACACAAAGTATAAGCAATTTGTGGTGAAGGAATAGTGATTTCGAACATGATCAGAATGTTAAAGCCCAGCCCAATCTGTGTTGTAATTGTACACCTTATTGTATTTATATCCCCCCCCAAACCCCCAGATTGAAGTTACACTCCAAAGCAAATTGGACAGAGTTTTTTCTAAATTTAACTTTATGTAATGAAGTTAAGTTGTCTAAAATTTGTACAAATATGTTGCTTTTTTCAATAATCACTTGAACACTTGTCATATTACCTGGGAAGTCCCGATAGGCGCCCGGCGAGTTATCCAATATGAACACCCTGTTGAGGTCGTCGCATATCGACGACAGGTTCTTTGTGTACGAGCCGTGCTCCGGCGTGCAGTGTTGTCTGGAAATAACAAATCAAATTCTCATGCATACATTTTAGTATCGGATGAAACAATATAAACAGATAAGTAGAAGGGAGAATGTCTTGAGATCAGTACTCATTGCTCCATCCAGCAAAACTTTGTGGTAAAGCTACACATTGGCAACATCGGATGCATTAAAGTACCTTGACTAGGAAAGAACAAAATTGAAAGTAGAAGTCATGACCACCAATCTAAGAACAGTATACATATATAAGACGCGATGTTTGTATGTATGTTCCCTATAGACTCTGAAATGGCTACACCGATTTAGATTAATTTCAGGAAAGGTCCACATTGTCCTAGCAGGTCCTGTATAGTATGATAGCGATTGGATCAACATAATTAGTGATATCCAAGCAAAGTCAGGGTTAGTCACTAGTTCATAATAATAATAAAGAACTTCATTCACAATCTATGCTAATATAATAAAATCCAGCTAGGTGCGGCGGTAAAATCACCAATTAATTAAGTCATTTAAGTATATAAAAGAAGAATATGACTGACTAATATAGGAATGCACACAGCTCAACCTACAGACATGAAATATTGCTCACAGATTTAGGCATAGGTGAGCACTCAAAATGAGAAAGTACCAGTGCAGCCAGAGCGGGTCGCTACTCTTGCATAAGTTAGAAACCAAATATCATAATTGATAGGACCTTCAAGTTATCTATAGTCTTCATATTTCATAATAAGCGTAATAGCTGAAGAAATAACTAACTATCTACTATCATATGACTTGCAACTTAACGAGTTGATAAATCAATTCTCATAGATAAATCAATCTTCACAGACCTGTAAAACCGCCGCCGTAGGATGCCTCGTCCATTGTCTAGTTTGTCCGCAACTGCCGCACCGTATATCTCCATTGATGCTGTGAAAACCACTAGTTCATACCATTGTGACACCTGTAACATTTAAAAACCAAATTGGTTATTACGTGTCAATTCAAGGTGCAGACCCATCATCATCATCTTCCTGGCTTTCTCGCACTTCTATGAGGTCGGCACTGTTGTGACCTTAGTTTAGGCTTAGGCCTCAGTTTTACGGCCGGCCGGCCGCCTGCCTGACGCCGACCCTCCTCCTGGTTGTACTAAGTCTTGGTTGTCTTATTTTACCAGTGTCGTCGTCGTTGAAATTCGTCCACTGGTGTATGTAGGCCTCCGCCATTGATCGAAACAAAGATCGGTACTCTGACGAACATCCAGTTGACTACAGAACTTTGAACAGATCATTGTTCCAACATGTGGGAGGTCTACCTACTCTGCGTCAATCTGTACGTCACCGCCACTTTAGGACTTTTCGGCCCCATCGGTGGTACCATTCCTCTCTTCTTTATGGAATTCGGCCAGTATCTATACCATGTTATAATATGCTACAACTAAAAACTAACAATAATTCTATGTATACATCAGATTTTAATTAAACTTATTATGTTTCAAATGGATGTAAGTTGAGATTTATTGAAATACTTGAAAAAAAAACAAATAAATCAGATTGACTGTAACCCACTCTTCAATACCTGTCAAACTGTTTAAGCTACATGTCGAATGGAATGGACATACTTGCCCATGAAAAATATTACCAGATCCAGATGGGCAATAAAAAACAGTTAATAGATGAATATGAGCTGCAGTACCCATTTATAC
>JWHW01050180.1:55921-66762 GCA_000931545.1 Papilio glaucus | reverse complement strand
GTAAAGACCGCCATGTAAGGTAAGTGACATTAGTATTTACAAAATTTCCCTCTCGATTTGGAGAGAACTAGAAGCAACTCTTCTCAACACTTATGTATGGTATGCCAGTTTTGGTCTTGGTACTATACCTTCTTCTTCTTTGGTTAAGGTCATATACTCGTAGTGTCTATATACACATACACATTGTCAATGGTACATAAATTGACATAGTAGACCCTTTATCTGATAAACTAGGAGGGAAAAGGATATATACATAAAATCTTAAAACCTTCATTTACATAATTGGTTACCATGGTAATGCTATGTTTTGAAAACAACAACTTTTTGATACATGTTGCCTATAATTTGAAGATAATATACGAGAAATCATATTACACAAATGTTTAGTTTGGAAAATAAGAAACGAACGCGTGCGACGCCGCGAGCAACTGCTAGTATAATTAATAACATTTCGACGTTATAAATTTCATTTTCAAACTATACATTTTATTAACTTTCGATTTGTAATGTTTGCTTTGTGATTTAGAATTTGCATTCATTCAACATTCAAGTACATTTAACATTAGTTAAATCTGTATGAACAATACTCACATTTTAAAATCTACGGTTCAAGCGTTTATTCAAACGTTATTCCAAACAAACAAATGCGAGCGTTTAAAAAAGTCATCCGTCCGCACAGTTCCGTGCAACAGATGCTCAGATTTTGTATTTTTGTTGTTTTGACGGAAAATATTTGCCATTTAAAATACACAGTCTTTATAATGGCTTTATGTCTTTTTTAAAACTGAATTTATTTGAAAGTAGAACACATCTGGCCTCCTTGGATAGATAGATAAATAATATTTAGAAGTAAAGTTTATATTTTCTTAGTGGCATATATTTTTTTACTAAGTATTGTTTTTAATTACACTTAGGCCTTTCTTTCTTTTGTCCCTCCAAATTCTGTAAATTTTGATGATATGGGGAAGCCCCTTAGCAAGTGACAAGCGTGGTTAGGTTCGAAACCATTCTATAGATGCAATAACGTAGTACAGCAACATCTGTTGCACGAATGGGCCGGGTCAACCGGTGAAATACCACGACCTATGTTTCGTCTGATGGGTGAGGTGCCGGAGGCCTAATTCTAGTATTTTTCTCTTCGCATCCTTTACTAATATGAAAAGGATGGGAAGGGGAAGAGGATGGATAGAAAAATGAAATATCAATTTTTTCTGTTTATCCCCCCTCTGTCTGCAAAGCATCTGCAACTAATTTGCTTGCTGTTGTTTTTTGAACCGCATGATTGTTTGTCACTTTTTCTATAACAAAGTTATTATATAATAGAAATATGCATATTTAACATAAATAATCTCATGAATAACTCGGATATTAATGTTGAATCAGCTTACAGTCATTTAAAATTAATGTATCCAAATGGAACAAAAGCCAGTTGCTTTGTTGAATGATTAATTGATTTTAATAACTGTATGTAAATATTAAATAAATGACGTGATTTTTGTAAAACATATACAACCTTTTTAATAGTGCGGTTTACAGCTGTTCATATTTTATAATCTATTTAACCTTCGACGCAAAAAATGGTGTTACAAGTTTAAGGTGTCAATATGTCTGGCGTCGTCTGTTAGTGGCATCGTAGCTACCAAACGAATGGACCGATTTTAATGTAGTTTTTTCCTTTTCGAAAGTTAATGTTCTTAGCTTTAATTTATAAGGTTCGTTTTAAGATTACAAAACCATTTTCTAATAGTTTACGTTTTAAAAGCTTTGTTTGCGATGGTTGCTTTTTAATTTAGTTACTTAATATGTATAATGTGTGTATGTCTGATCTATACTAATATCATAAAGAGGAAAGATTTGATTGTTTGTTTGTTTGCTAAAATATGCTCCGAAGATACTGAACTTATTTTAAAAAAACTTTCACTGTTGGGACGCTACACTATCCCCCGGTGACATAGGTTATAATATTACATTAAAAAAAATTAAGGATCCTTACTAAAACTCCAATATTGTAACTCAAGGTGTAAAAAAATTACCTAAAATATTATTTACTGTGAACTTTGGTCACTATGTGTAATGTCGTCCAACTTAAAATATATGATAGTTTTTTTAGTTTTACCCGGACGAAGCCGGGGCGGATGGCTAGTAAATAAATAAATACAAATACAGTTCTGGATAAATTGAGAAATTTCGGTTTAATTTTGTTTGAAAGAGGAGAATGCTTTACAAAGTCGGAAACGTCTGGAAGTGTTCTCAGGCTGATTATGTACCGGATGACGAGGGTGCTGCAACACGCCCGGCTTCTCTTAACGAATGTAATTTACTGATGAGGTCGCAAGGAATTGTTGAATTACATTATATAATTAAATTCCTTGATTAATTACTGCCTTACTACAGAATTAACTTTTCATCCTTATTGTTACCATTTACCATTACTATGACTAGGTTAGGGCATTGCAATCTAAGTCTAAGGCAATCGGGACATAACTGGATGTGCCATCTGTTTTGATTCCTTAATCTTAAGTCCCGACCCTCTCCAGACTCTCCTGCCATTTTTCCAATTCGTCAAATGTGACATAATACAGTTGATGAGCAATTGTGACACATTGAGAGATTATCGTGTTACGATACGATTGTGTTGGTAGAACTAGAGCATAGAATTATTTATGGTTAAGTTTTTAATGTACATAAATAAATGTATAAAGACTTCGCATACATTGAATATTTTGTTTTAATGTTTATTTAGAAAAGAATTGTTATTCCGGAAAAGCGATAGCTAAAATATTAAACAAAAGTTTACGGTCCCCGTGGAAGTGTAAAAACTTGGCGTTCAAATTGCTATCTGCCTCCGACAACGCGGAGCTTTTTACTACGGCCTAATTAGACAGATTTTACTACAATTTTAATTTTTTTTTCTACTGCATAAAGGAAAAGGCACTTGGATTTTTTAAAACTTAACTAGGTCCATTTAATAAACAAATAAAACCAGACACAATGTATGCATTATCAGCCGACCCAGTAGACGCTGTCTTGCATAGACGTCGATTTTCTTTTGCTTGATTCTGACACTGGAGAAGAGCACGAATCTAAAGAGACACCTCACCCTTCAAAATTTATCAAACTGTTTATGCTGCAGAAGGTCACAATGGAACATCATATACATACATTTATACATAAATTCATATATATGTATATATACTTGCGAAAAACATTGCCCTCGTGTCAGTAGGGCAAAGATAAGAGAAAGGATAAGCACTTGTAAAGATATATGAAAAGTAAACATAATTATGTATCGAACAAATAAAGCTTTCAAACAAACTTTAAAAAAATAGCTTACAAATAGTTAACAACCGAGTGGGTAGTTAGGCTAGTTTAAGCGGTGGAGGTAAATAAACACTAAAATAAAACAAATAATGATCGTACCACAATTATTCTATTGTAATACAAAACGTTAGTAGTCGAAGCACTCTGAAACTACCTTAAGACTACAAGGTTCTACCGAACTTATGTCGTTACGTACCTCTTTACTTATGCGTAGGTATCAGACACAGTGTGCTGAATTAATGAAATCTAGAAGCGAAGCGAGTGTTCTGTGTGGGATCAAATGCGTAACTAGAGAGACAGACTGACAGTCCACGAAGATATTTTTGTTTGGATTTGTCAGTCAGATTGCAAACTTGAGATATTATTATTATATATAACCTATCCAGCCTAAGCAGAACCCTATTTAATATGATTTATCATATAGATCTGAGATCAACTTAGATTGGATTAAAAATATTCCACTGTAAAAACTTTTATCCCTTACTTTAGACCTTTAAGAGTTGAATTTAGAAAAATCCTCATTTTCTTCAATTTAGAAACAGAAATCTCCACAAAAAGTCTTAAGGATCGGTAGTTTAGGCTATGCTAGTTTAGGATATAGCAGTAAGTCTGTCGTTTTCTTCTTTTATATAAAGATTAATTTAACTAATTCCTATAAAACTTACGACCCTAAGGTCTTTACCTTGATTTTTAAAGAAAAACAAACTAATTATGAAATTGACCTCGTGTAAGCTTAATATGAGTTCTTCACAAACATAACATACGCTATAGAGAGTGGAGACATTGTTCTGAGACAATGCAACAGCTGTCTTGATCCCGCGCGCCGCGCGCCGCCCGACCAACTTGACCTGACACGGCGCGCGCAAACATTTGCATAATTAACACGGGCCTGTATGCAACACGTAGTCTGGTACTGATGAACCTACGGCAAAGGCTCCCGCTACACAAGTGCCCACTACGCATTATAATTTATATTAAAAAAGTAGAACAACCTTCTTCGTTGTAGTTTTCTTCTTGGTCTAAGATACGATATAAGAAATTTATACCTACATCTGTTATTTGATAGAACCTAGATTATATATTATTTAATATAATATGTACATTGATAAATCACGAGTGGGGCGCGTACAACTATATGTTAGACTCGAGTTCGATTTGACGTCTACATAAACTTAAACACTAGAATCTCTAGCACAGTTCAATTTAATTTGGTTTTTACGATTTTATAGTGTTCGCCTCAGATTTAGCTCGGCAACCCACTTTTGATTCATCAATGTTTATATTACTTGACATATAACTTAGGTCCTGATCAAATAACAGATGAGGGTATAAATTTCTTATGCCCGTATACTATATACTTCTTTACTTGTTCAAACTTACTAGTCGAGTAATCGTAATAAAGGTGTCCTACACTCAACCAATTATTTGATTATCAAAATTTAGGATTTTATATTTGGCTTAAAGTGGATTTGAACTAATGAAGGACATGGAGGGATAATATAGCATCTTAGTTTTTTATAAAATTTGATTAGGCAATGAGAATTTTTTTGATAACAAATAACTTGTATATCAAAGTCGATAAACCTATAGAAATATGGCAGCTTCTAAACGAAAATTATCATTTTTACAAAAAAGTAAATGTTTTTTCCAATCGGCTTTTAATCAAATCAAACATAATCTCATCAATAAACAAGCTTCAAAAGGAAAAACTCATTTTGATTATCAACAATCACATAAAAAATCTAATCTCATAGATGGAAGGTTATTTAATTTTTTTTTCTCCGTAATAAAGCTCCGGAATTGAATGTTCCGCGAGCGATTTCAATTTGAGGCAATGAGGGGAATTATATTGGAACAATCCCGCTTCGTTCTCGAAAACAAATCCAGGTCCCGCTGATCTCGCGAACCGACTTTTTAAGATGAAAGTACAAAGAACAAAAAAAAAACTTACGAAGACGTATTTGTAAGAAAAATGGAACGTTACCTCGCTACGAGATTTAATGAAGTTTCTGCAGTCTTTAATGTAAGGAAGTGGTCACAGTGACAGTTTATATTATTGTATAGAATTATTAGTACTTTAGTGATAATCATATCTAGAAATCTGAATACAAGATATAATTATGTTTTTATTGTTCAGTATTAACACCATGACTTTTGACTTCACATAATCTCATACATATATGTACTAGCTGGCTCGGCAAAGTTCGTTCCGCCTTATAATTAATTAACGCTCCCGTAGCCTCTTGCGGGTGGATTTTCGTAAATACTCGTTCTTAGCTGACCTCTACTCGGCGAAAGGAATATTCCTTCCAAATTTCAAGTCTCTAGACCATATGGTTCCAGAGATATCGTGACGAGTCAATAGATACCTAGAAATTTCTTATATATATAGATTTATGAGACCGTACAAAACTCATTAATTTTTAAAACTCAATATTGTAATTATTTGTTAGGTGATGATTGTTTATAACTGTGATATCTTTTTATTATTTAATTTACACATCGATATATATCATGCATATATGTGTATATATTTATATCTTATAATTAATTATGTTATTAAATATTTTCACAAGAGTTTGTTAACCCCGGATGTAGCTCTTTATCAATATACATATTATCTAACATATAATCTAGGTCATGATCAAATTACAGATGAGGGAATAAATATTTTATGCTCTATCTTATACTATATGCTTTACTGTGAGTCAAATAGAGTCGGCGTAGTTTGTCTAATGTGCAAAGACCTTAAATCTACTCTATGTTATGTATGTTTTTGCTTAACATATACATATGCACAACGAATAGGCAAACACAGTATTAATCTCGTAACATATCTTAGGGCGTGTTATTATATTCAGCAAATACTTCTAAGTCTTAGGAGAAAAGCTTTCCGTATATGTTTGTTTTTAATTTGTATATAGTTTACAGAGTAATACTTGCCAAGGGTATCCGTAGCTCCAGTGTGTACGCCAATGAATAGTATAAGTATGTTTGTGATTTAAACCTCTTTGATAGAGGTTTATATAAATATAGATAATTGGCGTATTATTGTAAGACGCCGTGAAGTATGCAACTTCAAGTGTCTTTTAGAATTAACAAAATACCTAGGAGCCTGACTATCTAGGTTCACCGGATACTAGCTTTTATAAATGCTATCTGTGGTAAGGCATGTTAACTTATATCTCTCACCGATCAATTGTGAATTTTGTCAGTTTATAATCGGACTAGGAATATTATAAACTGTCAGGAAATTGTGAACTAATCATTGACAATTTGATATATCATGTCAAATGTAACAAACCTGTATTTTTCTTTCGAATCCATATTTTTAAAATATTGTTTTACATATACGTATGTAACTATTACCAACCTAAATAACCTAACCTATACGAAAATACGTTCGAAAATACGAAACGCTTCGAGAAAACTTAGGTAGCCTCGTTCTTTTTATTCCTCTTGGTGGACGGATTATAAACGTACTAATAGTTTAATAATACTATACAACATTCTACATCTAGACTAGGAATCGAATCTTGGATTTACCTGTTTAACATTTCATAGGTAACCTAACCACTTTGTTACAGGGTAGTTACTATGTTTTCAAATCACTTACATATTTAATCAAATTAAAAAATGAATTGTTAAATAAATTATGAATGTAATTTTTTATCCTGTCACAATACTTTCCGTTGCCGATAAAAGTTGCGTAACACATTCAATTCAACACCCATTTGGGTCAATGTAACAAAAAATAAAGGCTTTTACAGGCCGGCGAAATTGGTCCGACAACTTTCACCTACGCCTCTCGAATTAATTGAGGCTACACCTGTATATTTAAATTGTGTGTTCGAGTTTGAAAACTTTTAGCTATGAGGAAAATTAGATTTTGGATTTTTTTTAAAGAAATTATACGAAAAATAGCAGGCTTAAGCTCGTAAAAGTACGTTAAATTATGATAATTTAAAATTTACAATTAAATTATATTTACCTTCAAATGGTTGGTAACCTTAAATCTACTTGATTTAATAGTAAAATTGCAGCAAAACTACAATTAACAACTTCATGGGTGTCGGAACCAGAAATCAAACTTAAATTAATTATTTTTAAACACATTTCTTTATAAATCTGTATATATTTACGTAAAAATTTATTAGAATTTGTATCTATTTATTCACGTACTTAATATCAATTCACATAACATTTGAACGTTTCCAATGGTTCCAGCATTTGTGGAATACTTAAAATATATTTCATTCCCTTTTCAACAATCGGATGTCTAGACGCACCCCCTTCCGTTACCATTCCCGAGACCGAATGCACCCCTACATAATTAATAGTGCGCGCAACAACAGTCTTGTCGAAGTCTGTGACTCAATCAAATAAAAACTTAAAAGTACACATTTAAAGCCACGAATTTAGTAATTTTTTCTCTCACTTACCGATGATAGTTGTATGATTTTGAGAGATTTTTCCTCTACAAATTAAAACGTACAATAGTATACAAATTATGTTACCTTTTTCTGTAATGGTATAAATACCTAGTAGGAACGAAACGTCCTAGGTATCGCTGAAAAGATGAGGCTGAAAAGGACTTGCTTGAGCTTCAGATTCAAGAAGAGAGCGGCGCAGAATCGAGGAAAGTGGAGGCTCCCCAGTTAGTTTATCTGTCTAGCTTAAAATGGCTCTTAAAAGCCTTTTTGATTCAAGCATATTATGAGAAAGACAAATAAGTTCTTCCATTGTAACTGGCCCTATTATTTTTTAGCTTTGTAAAAGTTTAGAGGAACTCCAAAAACAATATGCTATTGAAGGTTCCATTATGTTGCAATTCCCACAATAATGCGATCCGTTTTAATCTTCCGGCCGGGCAGGAGGCTGACGCGAACGTCTTCAGTCGACTAGTGCTGGGAGGTTGCCAATGTCGATATTTAACTAAATCAATTATCAACAAATAATAATTGTCACATTAACATATCTCTATATGTATGTATATACATATGAATTCTGTAAAACCTATCCCCTCTTTCTTAACTTTACATTTCTCCTTTCTCCTTCAAAGGTTGATAAAGTATGTAGTGCTTCTGATTGCATATGTTGATGGGTAACGATGGTGATTTAAAATCGAGTGAGCCCCTCACTTTTATAGAAGTAGGTGGCAAACAAGCAAGCGGTTCACCTGCTGTTAAGTGACCGCTGCATTTGCAACAAGCAGTTACCTACCTTTAATGGTCGGAGGAAGGCATAAATAGAAAAAAGATTTCCCTTTCCTATCCATCCTCTACCCCATTAAATCCATTTCCCATCCTTTCCTTATTAGAAAAGTAAGGGGAAAAGGAGAAATAGAATAGAATTAGGCCTCATAGACTCATCGGACGAAACGACTTACTTCTACTTACGCGTGTCTTGTGTGAGGTCGTGGTATTTAACTGGTCGAGCCGGCACATTTGAACAACAGATGTTGTTGTTGCGGGCTCTAACATTGGTAAACTTACCCCTTTCTTTTATATAAAATTAAGAAAACTGGAATACAACATAGGTTACACATTTTATACACATATCACTGTTTACCCCTTTAGATTTAATAGAACAAAGAGCCTTTTTTCATTATCCACATTCGCTGAATGTATTTGCCGAAGCGGTTTCGTAGCTCTGCTATTGATTGCCGTCATAACTCAGCTCTTGGGTTTGAAACTCGGTCATTGAAGTTTTTGTTACAAATTGCATAAAATCGCGAGTTTTAGACACAATTTATTACTTTATATATTGAATCACAACAGACTCGACTCCACTCGAATTGCTTTAACTTCTTGGCTTTATCCGCGAAATTTATAACACCCTATTTATTTTAGGATTATTTGAGTACGGATGAGTTTTATGTTCCTATGTTTGTAAGTAAGCGGTGGCGGTTAAGTTAATGTATTACTTACAATATGTACATAAACATACATTATATTATGTATATTATATTAAATATTTTCGAAAGACATTATTGTACAAATTATTTATAAATAAATAAAAAAAGCATTGACTGTTGTCCGGTAAGTGCAAAGAGTGTATTTGCATAAGGGTATCCCTCTGTCTACCAAGAGATTACTTATTTATATTTGGCACTGTCCTGGCGCACCGTTTGCTTCTACATTCATACATTTACGCGAACATGCTCCTTATTTATTAATATAGCCTTTCTTTAGACAAATTACAGGTTACTTTGCCATACCTTAAGGAGAAAATGCTCTTTTCCTGAAAGACCTTAAGTCGTATTGGATTGGATTTGCTAAAATAGAATTGCACAAGGCAGAAGATAAGGTGGATAAAGCAAGAGACATATACTAATCAACAAGACGACGGGGATAGAGTTTGGGTTTCTTTTCGCCAACAATAGTGCCTGGAAATGTTCCAAACATCAAAGCTTGATGTAATTCCCATTATTTATTATTAGATTGTTTTTTTAACAGTGGAAGAGCCCGCAACAACAACATCTATTGCACAAATTGACTGCCTCGATTGGTGAAATACCACGACCTCACAGATGACAGGCGTGAAGTAGAAATATTCTGTGTTTCATTTTATGTGTGAGGAGCCGGAGGCCTAACTCTACTACTCTTTCCCTTACCATCCATTTAAGAAAATGATGGGAAGGATTAACCAGGGATAAATAGGATAACATTTTTTGTTCTGTTTGTCCCTCCTCCGTCCATTAAAGGTAGGCAAAGCATCTGCAACTCATTAGCTTGTTGAATGAGTGGCGGCCGCTTAAGTTTGGGTGGACCATTTCCTCAATTGCCAAAAACAAACAATCAATAAAAAAAATTAAAAGGTAAAATGACTGAAGTGAGTAAAATGAGACGAATTCTTCAAAAATGAGGAGTTTTAGAGTCGAAACAATTTTTTTTTTTAGATTTTAACCTGATCACTCGTAATATAATCATCGATAATAAGGTTTTCATTGCTAGCGTTCTATTTTTAAAGTACAACTAAGTTTTTGCTAATTTCCTACAATATTTTAATTTTAAAAATACGTGACTCTCTAACGACAATGTTCCCACTCGTGAGTTTCTACTTAAACTAACTTCATATATAATTAAAATACATTGGGACGATGTGAAAAAGTTTGAAGATGAAGTTAATTACGGGCGAACTAATCCAGTACCTAATGCGATGGAGTTAACGCAGTTACAAGTTGGCCGGCGAGCGAGTCCACTCTTCCTAACTGCTAGGTGTAAGTTTTTTAAAATAATTAAGATTATGCTCGTAGTACGGAGCTCTTTTGTGATTTAAGCTATTGCGGATGTCATTAAAGGATCTTTTTTAAAGCACGTAATTTTTTACTACGTCTTCTTTGCCTTGAATTTTCTTTTAAATGCGTTAACTTTAGATTTCGAAACCACTGTACCGTGTCATATAGTAGGTTCAATAAGTTTTAACAGTGATAGATCACGCAACAATAACATCTGTTGCACGAATGGACCAGCTTGACCGGTGAAATACCTCACGGAAGACGGGCTTGAAGTAGAAGT
>JWHW01050180.1:22602-35855 GCA_000931545.1 Papilio glaucus | reverse complement strand
TCGCATGCAACTTGAATAGTTTATTCGGACAGTGAGGGAAGTCACTTAAGTCGGCCCGCTCACAGCTCAACGCAAACACTTGTCGAATAGTTACGTGCTTTCGGATTTTTCGGCTGAGGCACTTGTAATTTTTTTATTATATACCATTCTGGTAACGTTTGTTTTAGTTGAAGAAGTAAATAAGTGGTTGTTATGAAATTAATTAATTAAGGGCTTCTTACTATTAGTGCAATAGCACTAGTTAACTGCACCGGATTCGCTCGCGTCGATAGAAAAACATGTAAAAATGTAGCTAGAAGAGCTTTTTATCAGTAAAAGAATTTTAAAATTCAGTTTAATAGTAAATGATAATATTTAAAATTTCTCCTCGACGAACATACGTAAGCAAATCTTTTGTCTTCATAATATTAATCATTCGTCCACTGCTAGACGCAAGCCTTCCCCAAGAACCGTCAGGAAAATCAATTTCTTCGTCCGCAACATCGACCAGATCTTCAGTGCTTGAGGGAGGTCTACCTGAGTCCTGCTGTATGTCTTCGCCAATCTTTTAGCGTAATCAGCCATTCGGCCTGCTAGTAATGTGCCGGGCTCGTTGCCAGTTAAGTTAATACTTCGGCCAATTTCAGTTACTTTGGTTCTATTATTATATATAATTTAATCATTATATTATATATAATGATTTGATATAGCGTACTATATCAAATCATCGTCGTTTAATCCGATATTCGTCTACTGCTGGGCGGTGCTGCTACTGATAAGTGCGTCATGCAGTGGGCATATCAAATAATGTAACTTATATTGTATATGGAGGAATTTCTCGTTAGTTACAGTTTTCTCTGGTGTCAGTTATCGCCTTAAGTCAGGTAAATGAAATAAGTTAAAGTAATATAAAGCTTTATGCGTTATTCAATAGAAAAAAGTTGTACAGCATTCAATAAGGTTTTCTTATAAGATATAGATAAGATTTAATTGATGATGAATTGATAGATGTATTAAAAATTGTAACTTTCGTTCGTAAAATTCAGGACATGAAGAATCAAGTGTAAAAAACAACGAGAGGAGCTATAACAATACCCAGAAGATGTGACTTGTACTAATTTTCATATACGATTAAAAGAAAATTAAAACACGTTTATGAAAATTGGATTATTCGGTCCGCAGGTAAGCGTAATTTAACCGCCGAGCAATAAATTAAACCAAAGCAGCGAATACATTTAAAAATAGCGCCGGCTCTAGAATTTATAGTGTCATTTGTTTTTATAAGGTGCTGCAACATTGTGTTCCATATTTTGTTTTTAGTTCATATTTACACGTATGGTAAAAAAAGTCTCTATAAAGCTTACAGGTATTAAGAAGGCTCTATTCCTGGCCGAGCTCCTAAGGGCAATGGATTTCGTAGGAACTTCCGAAGCCTCGCTGTACTCCTGGATAGTCACCCAGGAGTTTGTAATGGGTACAATTCCAATTCCATTTAATCATCATCTCTTCCTTACAAAAACCTCCCCTGTTGCATGCATTCTACAATAAGCTACGACGTAGCAACGGTGTAGCTCTCAATTTATATTGCATGCTACGAGACGTGTAATATAAGGCAAACTACATGTAACTCAAAGTTAACACCCTGTAACAAGTCTATTCCTTTACAATTATATTTTTAATAGTGGTAGAGCCAACAACAATATCTGTTGCACGAATGGTCGGGCGCGAACGATGAAATACCACAACCTCACAGAAGACAGCCGTGAAGTAAAAGTATCATGCGTTTAGTCTGATGAGTGAAGTGCCAGAAGCCCAAATCTAGTACTCTTTCCTTATTAGAAAAGGATGGGAAGCGGAAGAGGAGTTGACGGAGGAGGGTATGGACAGGAAAAGGAAATATCCTTTTTCCTGTCTGTTCCCTCCTCTGACCATTTAAGGTAGATAACGCATCCTTCAACTCATTAGATTGTTGCAGATGTCTATGGGTAGCGGTCGCATGATATAGGGACACCCGCTTGCTGGTTTGTCACCATCTGCCAAAACAAAAAATTGTTGTATAAAATAGGACACAGTAAAGATAGCTAAGGGGTTATTAGGTTCGATTACAAATGTGTCCGCTCGTACCAACATATCTTTAATTTGATCATTAAAATAACTTACCAATTTCAATTGTTTATTTTTTTAAATAAGCTCTGGTTTTACATTTTTTATTTTTTAACACGACATTTGCTCCTTGGCAACATTTCTTATAAAAACTCTTTTTAAATTATATAAAGACAAAACTGGCTCGGAAATAATAATTCTCATATTTATTTTATTGAATAAGCATTCTATCAAGTATCGAAGAAGCTAAATTTAACGCCCGCAAAAATGATCGCCCCTCCAAGAATAATTGTATTAAATATCGCTTAGTAGCCACTTAAAATATTGCTAAGCGCGGACCACCTTGATACTAAATGCGAGCGTCAGCAGAGGGCGCGCCAAATTCATAACGTGGCCGAAACGCGAGGCGCCCGGTAATTCAATACAGCAGAAATGCTTCACACACACCCCTAGAATTGATATGACTCCTTAATATTCCTAACACCTTGTATTACTGGTGTACGAGTATGTATGTTTACAGTTCTTGGTCACTTTAAATCACAGGGATGTCAATTGCTATTTAAACGCCTTGATCATAAGATAAAAATTTTAATTACTTATATATTTTTATTCTACAAGTGTGATAATAACATACAATATAAGTGGCAACGAGAAGTGGTGGCTGGTCCCAACTTATGTACTGTAGGTCGCGGGTTCGAACCCAGGCAGGCGCTTTGCTTTGTGTTAATTTATTTCATCAGCTCCAAAAACGGTGAAGGAAAACATCGTGAGGAAACCGGCATGTCTTAGAACCAATTCGAAAACATGTGACATCCACCAAACCGCACTGGGCCAGCGTGGTGGATTACGGCTCCCATCCCTCTCTCGGAGAGGAGGCCTGTTCCTCTGCAGTGGGGAATATTCTAGAAAAGGCTGATTTATTATTTATTAATATATTACTGGCAACGAGATAATTTATGTCATCTTTTTGTTAAAAATGACAACGGTAATAAATGGATAGAATTATTCCTTAGATCTTTAGTTGATAGCGTCGTTTGTACACTAGTTCGTGCTACGTATACTAATGTAATATGAGCTTGTCATTTATATACGAAGCCTAGTATAATCGAATCCACCGCACACATCGATTCCAATTGGAATATTTAAATTAAATTACGTCTATACAATAAAAAGGTAATTTCGCAAATTCAAGGTTATTGGCAACCCTAACATAACCTTAATAACATCCCTTTTCTCTAGTTTTTAAAAGAGGAACTGAAAAACAGTCAATTACATTAGCGTGGCCTCCGCCATTACGCGCAATGCGAACGCGCAATGAATACAGAGAGGTGAATGGGCAGTCGGGGAAAGTGAACCTTTGCGTTTGTGTGTTTGATGCCCCTTAATGAGGAGTAAGCATCGTAACGCGTCAAACGGCGTACTTTTAATTGTTTGCTATCCAGAATACACTCACTGTAAACCTGACCGCTCAATATGCGCCAGCAACATGATTATTTGAAGTTCGGACAGTTTTGACGAATTTTTCTTGTATTCAATTTTTAATTTTATTATCAAGTTGCAAGGGTTTATTTTTGATTATTTATTTTTTAACTATTGTCGCGCCACCTGTTTTGGGTTTTCATATCTGTCGTCACAGTCTTTATGACTGCCTGTTTTTTTATAGAAGCTGGCAAACGAGCAAGCGGTACACCTGACAAATTACCGCTATCCATATGCAACAAACTAATGAGTTGCAGATGCGTTGCCTACCTTTAATGGACAGAGGAGGGGGAATAAACAGAAAAAAGGTATTTCCTTTTCCTATTCATCCTCGCCTCCGGTGAAATCCTGTTCCCTTTCCTTTACTCATTCGAAAAGGATAAGGATTGGGCCTCCGGCACCTCACGCTCGCGAAACGCAGTATAATATCCTCTATTGGAGGTTGAAGTCAAGACCTGTAACAACTCTTTCTCTTCAAACCACTAGGCTTTGGAATTGTCCATAAAATATAAACCATATCGATCAGAACCATATCAGTCAGGTTTTGATGACGTCAATGAACATGTACGATTAATGAATATGTAAAAACGGCTATGTTAACGCGCGAACTCGTGAATAAATATTCCAGTCGTTGCTTTATCATAAAAATACAATAAATTTTATTATAAATATATGTACATTATTATAAATATATGCAAAAGAATAAAATATTTTCGTTTAAATGAAATAGACGTGAAATAATATTTTCATTTTCCTATCTTTCTTATGTCTCCTTAGACAATTTTTTTAATAATATTTAATATGTGGCTTGTAATGAGAAAAGTACAAAAACTATTCGATCTGAATTGGCCTGCTTAAAAACTGCCTTTTGCTAACTTCAGATGTCGCCACTATTGGATGTACGCAACTATCTGTCAAACTTCATACAAAATATTAACACCGAAACACTTTATTACTTATTTTCTTATGATAACACACTGTGTATTTAATTCATTGCAAAAATATAGGAATTCATATATTTCTTAAAGATCCTTTGCGAAGAAAATAATATCGTCCCAAAACAAAAACATACTATAAACAATGGTGAATAGAAGGAACACTCTACAGCCGCGACATCTGTTTTGAGTTTTTAACCCCAACAGATTTAAAAAGAAATTACTAAATAATATTGTACAACCCTAATTACTTCGCAACACTTTGTACACCTACGAAGTACTAAATATAGATTCTACCAGAGCGTATTAGAACAACTTTAAGGATGTTACATACGTGGCCGTACAAAAAATCGAAAAGGCCAAAATTCGACCTTCCAGTGCCATCCCTGGATATCACATTTCATATTTTTGATTTTTGTTCTAAATATCTATCGTGACTACCTAATATATAATTTAGAATAAAAGAGTATTGTGACAATACAAATAAATAATTAAAACGTATAATTTTAATATCGGGGGTAATTTCATTAGTATTTTAGGCTACCAAATCGGGAAGTTTCGAGCCAATGAGCTATTATTTTGTAAAATACCTGTACAACTAAATACTTTCTTCAATTACTAAGATCAGATAATCAAAAATTGTTTTAAAATAAGTCACTGTACAATGTACAAAAACCTAGATAGGTAGGGACCCTTTATTTTTATCAGTCATAGAGGCTTTTCACATACCCAGTTTCCCAAATAGGCGCGTTAATATTACAGTTATTTATTTACAGAGGGTCCCATTTGTTCGTACAAACGCGTCATAACTTATCTAAACCTGATAATGTCCAACTTATACGGACTGTTGAGCTACACAGACTCAAACATAGAGGTTATAGAGGTAAACTACAATGATAGAGGTAAACATCGAAAATCTAAGAACTCGAGTGTCAGTCACAAAGGTTTGAAAATTCCCAGAAACAGAAATACATGTGTATAAAAGACAATGAATGTACATGTTCCCATACTCCGAAACGGGTGGACTGATTTCAATGAAAGTTTCAGGACATGTTCAGCCTAGCGGGTGATCCTATGAATTTGGTAGCGATCGGTTCAATAGAAATACGGGCGAAGCCGTGGCGGATCATTGG
This sequence comes from Papilio glaucus, assembly GCA_000931545.1. NCBI lineage: Eukaryota > Metazoa > Arthropoda > Insecta > Lepidoptera > Papilionidae > Papilio > Papilio glaucus. The sequence continues at coordinate 30,226 of JWHW01050180.1, read as the reverse complement.
TTTATATTATATTGTCTGTATGTGTGTACCTATGTTCACTATAGACTCCAAAAGGTTTGGAGCGATATTGATGAAATTTTCACCCTGTGAAGTTAGCGATCAAAAACATAATTAGTGCTAACTGTGCAAAGCCAGGGTGGGTTTTTCACATATCCAGGTTTCACAGGGTGAAAATATAGTATTCAGAAATATAACTAGTCTATTTCTTAAAGCGTTCCCCGACAACTTAAGCAAGGACTTGTCTGCGCGTGTTATGTACGAAATTTCGGATTAGAGAAGCGATGATATTGTAACGGACACTTGCTTTGAGAGAAACTGCATATCTAACGAGCATTCGTGGCACGTGAGGAGAGCGGCGCAGTGGCTGCCTTGCTACGGACACGTCCTCAACTGAGCCACGCTCTAATGCGACCGGATATTCACGTATTAGGTAGCGTGAATTTGATATTTGATTTGAAATAACATAAATTATTTTTGTCATTTATGTTTTTATTAATTTTAAGTTATCACCGTCGCTTTTAAGAAGTAATATGTTTTTTTTTGTTGGACCCTAAGGGTGGTCCTACACCGAGAGCATTCGCCTGTAGTTAAAATTCGAGCATTACGTTAGTAAATGTGATGAAGTGTGCATTACAGTGCGCTCCCTGTAATATCACCGCGTCATCTGACATTGTAAAAAACATCTGACTCGACTGCAGGCGAATGCACACAATCGTATCTTACATTGTTATGTTACAGGCGAATGCTCGCCAGTGAGGCAATAATGTAACATTATGCTCAAATCTGAACTTTTACAGTACTGGTGAAAGCTCCCGGTGTGGGACCGTCCTAAGATTTATTACTTTAAAATTAGACTGTCATATTAATTTCCTCCTGGTCTAAGCGTCTAATCTAATTATAAACTTATGCTACATAGTTTTGAAATTGTTTAAAGATTAAGTTGACATACGTAGTAGACACTGGAATAAGTACCCATCTCAGCACTTAACGACACAACAAAAGACATATTCAATTGCAAAAATAATAAATAGCGAGCGCCCTCGTTACGTCGGGGAGACGTCATAATCATTTTTCACATCTCGCGAGTGACGCGTCAGCCGTAGGCTTGGCCTTTCACAGCCCCGCGCTGTCATTTATCAGGCGCAAATGGCTAATGTTGGAGTATTTTTAGACGCCTAGACCCGAAGGATTCATCTATTATGATTCGGTAGCACATCGACATAGAAGATTTATTTTAATATGATTATTTCATTCGAAGTTATACTTCTTTTGGCGCGTTTGGGTAAAATAATGAGAGTTAAGGTATCGACGCGCGACACCTAAAAGTGACACCAACTTCGTGTTACCATAGCAACCGATAATATATCTTTTACATTTACCTATAATTCAAAGTGATTTGAATAAACCTCTATGAATTGCATTTATTGACTTTTTCAACAAAGAATACTGGAACACGGAATAAAATATTTAGTTATATTTGTTTTGCCCGGCTCCGATTTGTGCTAAAAAGTACGGATTGTCCGTTTAGATATCCTCGCATAAAATATTCCCTATGAATTTAAATGTATAAAAGAACAGACAAACAGACTATACCAATTTTCAAGTTAATTGGTACAATAATTTTGGAGATATCTGTTTTAAATACATAAAGATTCCACTCGTACCATATTCGCGCTTGGTTACATTACGTTTTATCGTGTTGTCTTGTCGCGTTGAATTTAAAACAACAGTTTTTTTATTTAAAAATACATTCAGAATATCTAAAGTCTCTTAATTGGCTTGTTGACATTTTAAATTAATCGCTATTTCGTTCAGTGCATTCCGTTTAATCTACATATACATATACATATATCTGACTACATATACAAACATCTGACTGACTGATATATAAACGTCAAGTGCACAGAGATTTCAGTTATTACTTAGGCGAGCATTATAAATAATTTTTCAATACTCATCCTCTAAAGGTCTATCCTTCCGAATGACTTTAACACAAACGTGTTTTTGCTCCATAGATAATTAGTATTACCCGTGCGAAGCCGGGGCGGTGGCTAGTCTAAGATTTACTTATATTTAATTAAATGAAAATGAACATCACGCAACCATCACAAAAGAGCTGCAGATGGATGACGGTAGTTTAAGAAAAATAGAGAAATGGTTAAACGTGTTGCGTGAGCGAAAATCGATTACAATTTGTTCAGATTATGTTAACGTGCGTAATATTTTATCGATTTATATATAAAATACTGTATTAACATATCTTTACATTTATTAAGAACCACCAAAAGCGAAGTAACACTCAACGAGTTATACATTTTCTTTGTAAATACAAATAAAGATGGCACGCGGCGTTCGTCGGATAGCAGAGCAGCAGCTTTACGACTCGTCGTAAACCGGTTGCCGACGGCGATTCTATTTTTGAACTTTATGTACCTCTTGCAGGGTCGCAGACGTAGCGTCTTACTTGTGTTCCCTTTGTTTAAAGGCCGTCACGATGAAGCCCATTTTAATTTGTCACAAATTGAGGTGTTGAATTTTGACGTGTTAGGGATGATGTTTTTGTATTTGCCATCGTCAGACACAACTTCTAAAGACGGTTTAAACTAATGATAAAGTAGTGAATAGATTTTATTGGCGATTTTACATGTAGGATTGCGGTTGACCGTTTTATAAACAGATAGATAATTTCTTTAAAGTAAAAGCATACTAAATGATTATCAGAGGGCCTAAGCAGGGGGATCTTGTTATTTTCAGTTGTTAATTTAGGTCTTATAAGACCCAGAATTTGAAATAAAATTACCTAGCTGATATCACCCAGGTGATCAAAGTGGAATAAACGAAATTAAATTGCACGGCGGGTAAAACCGAAGGGCACAAGTAGTCTGTTACAAAGAAAATTAAAAGAGTTTTCACTTTCAATTTTACGATACACAGGGGAGCAAGATAGTTTGCGAGCAGTCAAAAGAGAAAACTGTTTTCGAGCTGACATAACTGTCGCGGGAGTGAGAGGTAAGTTACGTCGCAACTTACGACGTACCGTCAATAACAGTACATTCGGCGTAAATTGGTCGCCGGACCGGTATCCGGTGCATGTACACACTTTCATTGAAAACCATACGCTACCACAAATCCGGCGAAAAACATGGTCCGATGTCCAGCGAAAAAAACGGACGTCTACAAGCTGTCAAGGTTCTAGCAACTCAAATTTGATCGGATTGATTACTGCTAGCTAGCAAATTTTTTCGTTGATCAACGTTTCGGAAACCGGGCGTAAGAATTTTAATATTGCAATGTTTAAAGTAAGATACTTATTCTACTAATTTATACTCGACGTAATCGATTTGAATAGGCAATTCTACATAGGAAGTTTAATAGTTGGATAGTAATATCAAACTATTTAACTTTCACCGAATGCTAAGATTTGACGTCTGACGTTAACGCTCAAAGTATTTTGAACAATGACGTCACGGAGGCAAACGGAACGCGACCGCGAAACGAAAACTTCCTCGAACTCGTTATCGGCAATAACTTGCCGTAGATGGGGGAACAAGCTCGCGGTTTACAATCGAACACTTTATTCCTCCACACTAAACCTCCTCCTCCCTCATTTCTCCCCTTTGTCAATCACGGAAGCTACGGAATCGAAACAACACTCCGTCCACCGGTGCCCAACCACTTCCTGAAATTGTCTGTAACTCGAACTGTTAAACGATTTCCGCTTATTCGTAGTTGTGTGTCTGACATTTTTCACTTCGATTTGAGAGAAAGTTAATATAGTAAGCTAAGGATTAACAAAACTTTATTAGAATAAAACAAAAAATTTATTGCTAAAATCTAAACATAATAAAACCTAACCTGACACCTGGAGCCTCAATATAGCTATTATAATATTGTAAAGATTTGCATTGTTGATAACCGATTTACTATCTATTGATGGCGATGGCTAAGAGGTGGATATGATAACTATATATAAATTTAAAAATAAAAACCGTAATAAATACAATATTCTACAAACATACAAGAATTGCTCGGTTTATATACTATGACTAGCGATCCGCCTCGGCTTCACCCGAGTAGTACTAATTAGGCTGATCTGATCGTTGCCAAACACATGCTGGGACGATCTGAATATTTCCTGAAAATTTCGTCGATCTTAGTCTAGTCGATTCGGAGGGACCACACAAACACACAACGCCTTTTATATATGTAAATAGATAGATAATGGTTTCGTAATGCACAACTGTCAAATTTATATGACATACTGGTTAGAATAATGACAAATAAAGTTACTAAGCCATTGCGCTAGCAGAATCAAGGAGCGGTACTAATGTGACAATCGCCACTAACTTACATCTTACGGGTGCATTGCCTGCTTTTTAAAGAAAAATTGGAACGATTGTGAGACAAGGAAAGACTCGTAAACTGTAAAAGAATGAGGCATTTTAATTTCATAACATTATGTGTGATTTTACTCTCGGTTTCCGGTTCTCGGTGTAGGAGTGATTTTGTTAAAAGAGACGGAAGTGTGTAACAAGCCAGAGAAGCGCGCGCTATTTGAGCTGTGCGGGAGCGCGGTGAGTTGTCGGTCAGATTAAATGTTGGTATTCATTGTTAATGTTGCTTACCGATTCGAAATGTCAGATTTTACACATCATATGCTATGTAAGGTTCGCTAAGTTTTTATTTAATGTAAGCAAAAACCTTCTTAATATAATTTAAGTACTACAAAGTAAAACAAAAACAAATATCTTTTGAAGCATCAAAGGAAATAGGCGCGCGTTCGGCGGACCGCGGTACGCAAAAAAAATCTTGCCCGAGTTAGAAATATAGAGGAATTTTTAAGTCCGTACCGGCACAAAGAGGAAATAACATATACGTAAGGCAGGAAAGAACATTTAGTTCGGCCATTTGGTGAATAAAATTCTCTTTTATAACGTCGGGTGCAACAGCGGAGGCCGCTATCTCCTTTCATTAGGTTTGTAGGGGTACTATTTGGAGAACTCTTTTCGACTTTTAAAGTAAAGGCCACTACGCTTTGCGTCTTGTAAATGTAATGTGCTCGTAATTTAGAGCATAGATTTAAAATGTATGCATCTAACATGAAATGGGTGCTCTCTCATCTTTAATGCTAATTCAAGGGTTCTTTGTTTTGGTTATTTGTTTGAGTTGAGACTCGGAATGTTTTACGTCCTTTGGGACGCTTTCTTCATTTAGACTAGGCTTTTTTCTTTTTTTTATCAATTTTTAGATTTGTTTCTTATATGAAATTTGCTCGACTCATTTGTATTGAAATAGTAAATCAATTAATTTAAAAAAATAAAGATGCTTTAAATCTTAGATCGAATTCAATTGTTTTTTTAAAGTAAGTAGGAAATTTGAAGAGATTCAACACAAAAGAGGTTGTCATAGGCAACGGTAAGATGGCTCTGAAGTGCAAACTTTATATGGAGAGATAGTTTTGTTGATTTTTTGTCGGTGAGTTGCAACGAGGCGTGAACGTGAACAATGAAAGAACAAATTTACAAGCAGATGTGGGTGAAGCTGTAACATGCAAATGAATTTATACTCAACGGTGCGGGCGACGGAGGGGAAGGAGACGGGAGCAGGGGGTGGGCGCACCTTAATATGTAAATTAACGGAGGAGCGGTGGAACAAAAACGCTCGGGCACATTATATTGTAGGGATATGCATAGGTACAGAGTTGGTTAAAATATTCCAAGAAGAAGACGTCGTGTTAAAGTAGATAAAGTGATACGAAGAGGGAGATAGACATATTAAGATAGGAGAAAATTGTGAACAAAATGTAACACAGCGGGTTTCGATTTATACCACTTAGGGAAATGTCTTTATCCAAAAAGTGTTCAAACTAGTTAATGATTTTGCGATTTTATTATTCATGAAGACATACTAGTCGCTGGAGTGGATACCCGATAAAAGTGTACGACCTGTCATGCCCATTAGGGGGGAAATGAGGTAGAGATTAGGAATGGACGAAATAACTTGTAGGGAATCAAGTGCGCGCGGAACCGAGCAATGGCCAGGCTGCGCGCCCTTCCGCGATTCGACCCGTTTGATTTGAGGGTCTGGAGGTCATGGTTGGTGATGAGTCAAGAATACATATTCATCAAGACAGTATTCCTACTCCCATTACACAAAGTCAGAGAATCATTATGTAATAGGATAAATAATACATTGTGTCGGATAACATTCGTTTACGGTCTGACTAAGACGAGTCATTAAATAATTTAAAATATTCTTTAAAACTGCAACTATTACAAAGTACTGTAAACGTCTATAAAATGTATAACACACAGGTGTTGGTAATTTCATTTTATTGTAATTTTGATTTAGCTTGCGGCGCTTGAGTATCTCTTAAAAAAATTACGTTAAAAGTACGACTAGGTTAAAAAAAGGACCAAAACCTGAGATTTTTAATAGTATGTGTTTGTACATATAAAAGAATGAATGACAATTATTCGCTGACGAGGGTATATGTGAAATGAGGAACAATTTGTAACAAGGTCTCAGCCTCAAACCCTTAGGCTAATTACTAATCACAGCAATGTCAGACGGACAGAGATGCGAACGATAAATTAGATTTTTTTATTGCTCGCGGCATCTCAAGCATTCTTATCTTCTCCCCTTATTTTTGTAACTTGAATTCATGTGTAATATTATTTATATTGTATATAGTAATTAGTAAAATATTTTATATATTACTAGCGACCCGTCCCGACTTCGCGCTGGTAGTTTTTCCATAGAAGCATTCATCCCCTACTTAAGGTAGTCGCGCCAAAGGACTGACAGTTATGTCACAAGCGCTATGGTAATCTACATTAGAAAAGTTAATATGTTAAGTTTTTTTTAAATTTTCTAATCTTCCTCGTAACTTTTTTTCCTTTTCCTTTCATAAGAACCTTCTCCTGACAATAACAAACACATTAAAAATTATTAGCGAAATCTGTCCAGCCGTTCACGCGTGATGTGTTGATAAGTAATTATAAATTATGAAATAGGTAAATTTAAAAAGTTGTTGTGTTGTTCTCATACAATGGCAACAAATATGAGGTTTTATTTTCCTATCCCTTGGGATTGTTTTTCAGGATAAAAGTTCAGTCAGTTATTAAAAGGTGTTAAAGCGTAACAAACTAACATTCAAAATTTGAAAAAGTCTATATTTATGAACGAAATTCGAGCATTTATTACTGCAGATATAAATTACCAATTAAGGTATCTTAAAGTGGCCAGTGTTAATACTAAAGGAAGTAAACATTAATTGTTTTTCCTTTCATCTATTTATAATTGGATTTTTTGACCTTATAACAAACCAGCAGTTTACGGTGTATCTTAATTTCTTGTTGATAGTGTACGAGGAAAATCTAAAAGGCATCATAAAAATTGTACGTCAGAGACACCGGACGGTCACTAAAAACCACTCGAAAGTTCAATTTGTCCTCGTTACTGCGCCGCCCGGTGACTCGACACCTTTTAAAATCACATCGCTTACTCTTTAACACATACGGTGTAGAATTTACTAGAAAACAAAGCGAAAATTGTACCATAAAGGGATTAATGTTTCAGAATAGGATTCATATTTTGAAATTTTGAAAGTACAAAACGTGTA
>JWHW01050140.1:312123-326746 GCA_000931545.1 Papilio glaucus | reverse complement strand
TGTTCCTCCAATACAAAACGCCAATTTCATATGTAAGGACCTAATATACACGAATAATATAGGTTTAATTTATCATAAAGTTTTCATCTGTTTCACATTGTTTCACACACACACAATTCTCATTGTTCTTTAGGTTTATATACGTAGGTTAATCTTTAGTGTAGGACCATCATTACAGTAAGTAAGCTGTTTATAATACATATTAGAATTATTTTGTTTAGGGTTTGGCGCCGACTTCAAACCTATTAATAGGTAGCACATACAAATAATAGTATTTTATGAATATTAAAGGTAATTAGGTTTCTATAAGAGGTGTATTCAATTAAATCTTTAAGTTTTTTTGTATTTTTTAGTTTTTGAAGTCGGTTTTTTTAAACGTAGTTTTTTTTACTTTTTAGTGTCTATAATACATGAAAACAAACAATATTACATAGTACTGAACACATCGCTAAGCCTCTACTGCGCGGCTTTTGAAATCACTTGCGCGTAGTTTTTACTTACTTTGTGGTTTAATCTCGTGATATCTTCTAAACTATTGGGCAGAATAAATAATAATAATAAATAAGATATAATTCAAATGGCAATTATAATCTACATTAAATTATCTTGATAATTAACACATTTAAATGGATAAGGATTCATACCGAACACGAATAATCGCGTAGTAAGTGGCGTTTGCGTTTTAATTAATGTTTCCTAAGATAAAAATGGTTATTGTGAGACAACTATAGAAGATAGATATATGTCATCGCTGACTTTTATTTAGCTTATTTAAAGGGCTACAAATATTTCATACATCATTTTAATTTAAGTTTTGCCTACGTAAGCCAAGAAAGTAAAACTCAGCGTTGTCATATTATGCATTATTAAGAATAACTCAAAAACTACTGGTCGGATCTTAAATAAAAAAATGGGACCAAATGGCGAGCACTAGCTGTCGAACAAAAAAAGAATCATCGAAATCGGATCATAAATCACGGAGTTATCGATGTACATACATATAAAAAAAAACCCACCTTTGACCGGCATTCTGTTGTTCCTCTTCAGCTTTCATGGAATTCCGTCAGAATCTCTTCAGTGTCTTATTGCATCAACTGTTTATTCTAACATCATACGAAATAATTAAATTAAAAAAAAATGTTTTCCATATACTACGGGTGATCACTGAGGGGGGCTAAAAAAATTGCAATTGGGTCACATAGCTTGAGTGCCTAGTCATATTTTTTCTAGCACAGGTTGACAAATGTTCACAATGAGGGTAGGCGATAGGCACGCCGCCGGCCGTTAAAACTAGCCAAAACCTATACAGTATAGACTACGGTCATACTGTACCATACCTACCTTACATAATTGGAAAATGGACAGGGAGATGAGATTTTTGCTATTACTAGCTGTGCCCACGACGTTGTCTGCGTGGAATAGTAACTTAGGGCATCATTCTTAATATTTTAGGCTAAGTATTTTGCGAATAAAATTCATACGTTAAAATAAGCCAAGCCTGCGGTGCGATGGCGTTACTTACTTGCTTTCGTTTCAGTTTCAGATTTTGTGATAGCTCCGTCAATGTCATTACCTACCGCAATGCTTCTCTGTATTTTTCTAATATTTTGTCTCTTGTCGCAAATATACGAAATGTTCACAAAAACCGTATATATTTACAAACATTCATTCCCTATTTTCATTGCACTCTTAAGGATAACATTTTTATCACGACAAACTTTGAATGCCAAATTTATAATCAAAAACAAAAAAAACCTATAAGCTTCAAAAATGACAAAATTTACATACAAACTTTCAATCCAAATTTCAATAAACTTTTGGTCAGAATGATATAGTTCAGGGAAAAATTATAATCTACATTAAATTTTCTTGATAACTAAGACATTTAAATGGATAAGGATTCATACCGAACACGAATATTAGCGTAGTAAGTGGTGTATGCGTTTTAATTAATGTTTCCTAAGATAAAAATGGTTATTGTGAGACAACTATAGAAGATAGATATATGTTATCGAGGACTTTTCTTTAGCTGTAAGTTTCTTTAATGTAAGTCCTATAGTTTAGCCTACGTAAGCCAAGAAAGTAAAATTCAACGTTGTCATATTATGCATTATTAAGAATAACTCACAAACTACCGGTCGGATCTTAACTAAAAAAAATGGGACCAATCGACAAGCATTAGCTCTCATACAAAAAAAGAATCATCGAAATCGGTTCACCAGGAGTGGAGTTCTGAGGTAACAAACATAAAAAAAAACATACAGATGAATTGAGAACCCCCTCCTTTTTGAAGTCGGTTAAAAACGAGGCACGTCAGCAGATATATCACAGAATCTAGATACACGATCATTATTTCGTATAAAATGCTGCCTCCCAAAAATATATTTGGAGTGCCACCACATGATCTGAGAAGTAAAACATAACATTGCAATAAGGACGTCATAGTCTACGGCTTTTAAAGCGTTACTGTAAACAAGTAAAGCTAAAAAAGTAAGTTGTTGATTAGACATAGGCAGGCGCACCTCGTCGGAAACCATGGTTAGAGCAGTAACAGTACTATGCAGGGCGAAAACCAGACTGAGGAAACCGTTGTAGTGAAATAATGAATATACTTAATTGTTGATAGACGAGTCGCTAAAGGACTTTTGATAGGAATGGGAGAAAGGAAATAGGTTGAAAATGAGAGGTTAATGTAACGAAACGAAAAACGAAAATGAGAGGTTAACCTTATAGAGTACAAATTGAGCCCTGCGATTTCACCCGCCGTGCAATTTATAATGTAACCGAGGATTGTCCAGCCTAAGCTGAATCCTATTTAATATATGATTGATCGTACACTTCTGAGGTCAACTTACATTGGACTATAAGTACATACCTTTATCCCCTATCTGATATCAATTCAATTAGAAAACAGGTACTTACCAAACAGCCCTCGTTATACAAATACTAAAGTAATTATATTTTAATACATAATTCATATGCAATTATTTTTGTTTACAAATTTCTTCTAGTAGGTAGGTAGTTCTTCAGCTGAGATGCGAAGGGCTTCGACTTTTAAATACACGCAGTATTTGTTTCGACATTGATACGAATCGCTCGCCTTAACTTTCTGTTTGCTTTGAGGTTGGATGCACGTTTGAAGACGTATTTAATTTCAGTTCAATCCAGTGTCGAATACTGGTTAACAGGCAGGCCTATTAGTTATTTCCAGATTCCTTTAAATTCCACAGTGTTTAACGCCACCTCGCCTACAGGTGATACTCCATTTGGTATGACACAGTATGCAAACAGCAGATTATTGCTTCATTCTAGACGAGTACTCGGCAGTCTTCTTTACATGTATATGCTTGATTAGGCGGTGAGCTTGGACTTCTTAGAAATGTGATCAATATAGGTATCCAACTGGATCACCGATGTTAACATCAACTGCTTCCTTTACTATTGTGGAGGTTTTTCTTCCATGTGAAGAAGATTGTATTTAACGTTTAAATGTACTAAACTGGCAATTAACATGATTTTGGTTGTGTCCACCATCCAAGGGAAAGTTTTGAGTTTTGAGTAGCAGCATTCATATTTTTATCTTCATTTGAAGCCAAAGGAACACCTGAAATCATATAAATATACACGTTAAAATTTTACTATTAATAAATACGATAGCACTATTATAAGAATAGCTTATATCTAATAATATCAAATCTGTTGGTGTTAAATAAATTCGACTCGAATTAAAGGGGTGGTCGCGTGGTTATATATACGTATATACATATAAATAAATATTAAAATTAGCACACATCCGGGGCCATATGTCCCTGCATTTTCAAACTCTTAAATTGATTACCGGGTTTTCATAGTAGCACGCGCACACACCGGTTGGCAGGTCGCGACAAAGAGAAAGAAAGACGCGAAAAGAGACAGAGCGATCCCCCACATGGTTACTCATTTTATACTCCCCAATAGAAAGGTAGTGGCGGAGAATAAATACAATAATAATAGAAGGCTAAATTTAAAAGCCGTCTATGTATTATTCCATGCTATTTCGCCGCGTGTGGCTGTGTGGTCAAAATAAATATTGAATATACTCCCCCGAGAAAGGCTAAAGCCTTTATCAACAATTGCAAAACACAACAACATACAAGTTCACATTAATAAAACGAAAGAGAATTATCCGTTAATAACCAAAATTAAGTTATAATATACTAAACTAACGACACAACTAAATTATTGTAGGGGACGCCTGCTAAGCTTAACCAGTAGGCGCGTAAGAGTGTTTGACAAAATATTTAAGCTCGACTACTCGAAAGATCCCGTCTTATCCAGGTAGCACTTTCAGAACTCTAGATAGTCTCCATTTCAATGGAGAAGTACTTTCCTCCTTAACGAGAAATGAATCGCCTACTTTGGTCGTATCGGTAAACTACGTTCATTTACGTCGTGACTGCAAAGTGTGAAGATACTGTTCACGTCACATTTTCCAAAAAACGTTGCATCATTGCTCGCAACAACTGAAGTCTATTTCACCGGTTGTCCGAACGCTCAAATGAAAACACCAAGATAAGCCTTAAAATTTTGGTGTTACTTAAAACACACTTTAACTCTCATTACAGACCAACAAACTTCTCAATTATGGTTAAATTTGTTCATGTCGTGGAAGAATATTTATTTATCATCATCATTATCTGCCTGGTCTTTTCCCACTTTATGGGGGGTCGGCACAGTATGACCGTATATACTGTACAGGTTTTGGCTAAAGTACTTCTCCATTGAAATAGAGACTCCATTTCAATGGAGAATTACTTTCCTCCTTAACGAGAAATAAATCACCTACTTTGGGCGTATCAGTCAACGACGTTCATTTGTGAAGTTAAAGTGACTGCAAAGTGTGAAGACACTGTTGATTTTCCAAAAAAACGTTGCATGAATCGGTTGTCCGAACGTCAAAATGAAAACGTTAGACGATATTTGGTAGGGGAAAATGTTATTACATAAAAAAAAAACTTGAAAAACTTAAAATATCAAAATATAATTTTTATACTGATTTTTAATTTATTGTGTGGATGTATGTTAGGTAAAAAGAATTAATGCGGGCATTTTTCATAGTGCCTGGCATAATGAATAGTTCAATTGGTGCCTTACACAATTATTAGATTATAATTTTTTATAAATTCTGCTAAGTGCAATATTTTTTATTTGATTCCACTCTGATGAAGTCGTGGGTAACAGCTAGTCAATAATACAATCAATACGTTAAAATCTCATTTCCTCTACTACTTCCTGGGAAAGAGCATAAATCTCATCAAAAGTTAGGACAACCATTTTGAATCAATATCAACATAAAAGTAAAACAATTATAAAATACTACTCACATTTCTAAACAGTACTGAAGTTAAAATAAAAAACAAAATTGTTATTACTGACCGCATAATTATAAAATAAAACCACAAAACCAAGCAAGTTTCTGGTTTAAAAAATGTGGTGCGTATGTAATAAATTATATAACTAACCACTGTACATAGGGGAGATAAATAATGAAAAATATAATATAATACGACTCAAGGTGAATATATATATGTTAAACAAGCACGCTGTATTCTAACCGTGGGTTTACACTACCGAAACGAAAATATTCAAACAAAACATATGGTCGTCTTAGTTTTTTAAGAGAAAAAGCTAGGGAAAGCTTGTATCTCTACACGGTTATGATTCAGTGGAAACCCACGGTATGTATTTGTAACTGACAACAATATTGGGCGGCACAGGCATTACCTGCGGCTCCCGACTGATCTGAGTAACTCTCATATCACACCTAAGAGTGAATGAAATAGACGTTAATGTGGAATAGAAAATATATAATGTGGAATAGAAGATATCTATAGAAAAAAATAAAGTCACGCCAGCAACCCGACGTGGTAAGCAGGAAGTGAACTGAAGTGAAAAAGAAATATATGTATATACATATACATGTGCATACAGTGGTCTAGCACGGGGACGCCATAGGCTTGGGAAATTAATTGAATGACGAGACGGATACGTCTTAGGTAAACTATAACACATTATGCCCTGTCGTACCAAATATAACTTTTGTGTAGTGTGAATATTGCAGAAAGATAGAATTCATGTCTTATAACAAAGAATAATAACATATTCCGTATATGTACCAAGGATAATAATAAGGTAATTAACACTATACAATTTTCTCTACACGTCAAATGTGTTAATACTTAAGTATGCGATTTTGGACGAAATAATAATATTCAATAGACACAACCAGCTTTGATTTTATAACCCTAAATGTTATACAACAAACAATTGGAGTGTAATGGTCTGACATTATAATTAAATCTTTTTCACATTATCAATATATTTTTGTTACTTTTTAGTTAAATTATTCTGTTTTGTTGCAATTTTACTCTCGTTTTTTTACGTCTTCTAACTATACATAGTTTACAGTGATTTTGGAAACAAACAAGATGCTTATCGAAAAATATAATACAAAAACTAAGTTTTAATTTTTTACAAAATTTTAATACAAAATTTACAGACTAATTTTTCTTCTTTTCTTCTTTGTTTGCAAGTTACTTAGAGTAATTAACACGCCGAATAAAGTGTTAGCGAGATAGCCAGCCCTGTTTATCAATTCTCGTTTTTAACGTCGTGGCGTATTTATGTGATTCGTTAGTAATGAGTTGTAGTAGCGAAGCTCGTCGAGACGTGTCTGAATTGTATGATTATAGGAGAGCAAGAGTTGCCAACATTGCATGTATTGCTTACTGCTTTTACAGTTTCTTATTGCTCGAATATTTTTGTATTTCTTCTAGTAGGATGAGTATTTTTGCTGGTATTCATCGTCTGATAAGATATTGTCAATTTTCAAAAGAATTTTATCAATGTTTTCACACTGCAATGGCAATTTTTTGAGGTCATCTTCCAACTCCCACTTTTCAACCACTTTGTCAATGAAAATACTTTTTATTAGCCGCTGTAATGCTCGAAAATCAGTTGATTGTTCACTCTTCAAGACGTCCAGGACTGAATTTTCAATGTCAGTGGTCGATGTCATAGGGGTATACCCTTTAAAATAGCTCGAAATTGTACATAAACCTTTTCTGTATCTTGGAAAACGTTTTAAAAAGTGTCAATGTAGACTCCACAAGTATTGTGTGGTTCTTGTTAATTCCGACCACAAACTAATAACTAAATGAATGTAAGATTCGGTTTTTCTTAAACTCGAATCTTGATTAAAATTAGTTTGTGGCGCTCGTAGAATTTCGATAATTTCCTTTTGACGGAAAGTAATATCTTCCATTGTCAATAAATTCAACACGGGAAATGAAATATAGGGTCAAACCTTGTTAGTGAGGCACACGGTGACGACGTTAGTCACGTCGTCACCGTGCGCCACGTAAACGTAACTCCTCATACTGAATGATTTTTTCATAATGTTATTGTCACCTAATAATATAAATCACAATATCACTAAAAATCAATTTAAAGTTTATTTATAATATTAAATAAGTAAAAAAGTATTTATAATATTAAATAATAATATTAAATAAGTAATCTTCAGTTCGTTTGTAGTCTTTGTAAGACCGTTGACGCCCGTCTCAACTTTGCTGGTGAGACCCGCTTCTGGGAGGCCAACAAAGCCGATGCGCTAATCGTACGTAAATACAAAGTGCACTGAAGCCGGATCGAATTTATTAATCCACAGATTTCAAAGCTTGAATTACCGAATGGATCTGTCTGTCAATTGTCAGATCCGACTCGAAGGACCAAATTGTCGTTTTGTCCAGTAATGTCAGGCAGCATCGGAACGATATCGATGTCAGGGGTGCGCGGAGTAATGTGTCAGAAACCAAGCGATACTGCGGAGCGTCTTAATTACATTAATAAATTAAATACATTTTCAAATCTAGGCTGCAAATCAGGTTCGTTTCAAAACTTCAAATTTTATGCAATTTAGTTCAGTTCAATTCCGTATTTCAAGGTTCTTTAACATGCCACTGTCTTTAAGCAACCTCGCGTACTGAGCGATACTCCGTTTGGCAAGGTTATATGACACAGTATGGTAATAGCAGATTGTTGCTGGATTCTAGAAGAGTTCTTGGCAGCCTTCTTTACATTTATATGTGCTTGATTAGGTCGTGCGCACGGATTTGTTAGAAATGTGGTCAAAAATAGGTACCAACTGGTTCACCGGTTTTAAAGTCAACTGCGTCCTTTACTATTGAGGAGGTTTTTCTTCCATGTGAAGATGGTTGTACTTAACGTCTACATGTACTAAACTGGCAAATAACATGAATTTGGTTGTGTCCATCCACCATCCTACGGAAATGAGCTTTAATTGGTAGCATTTACATTTTTATCAAAAATAAACTGTTACATAACAAACAAAAAAATTACAATGAAACTAGAATAAAAATAGCTTATCTCTAAAAGTATAAATTATTTTTCATCATTTTTTTCTGGTGTCTTTTCTTTTTTATTTTTTTAAATATATTTCTTGTATTTTTTTCATATATTTTTTTGTATTTTTATATATTTTTTCTTTTTAACTCTATTTTATATATTTTCTTTTTCATACATTTTTTATTTTTTTTTACTTTTTTCATTTTACTTTTTTTCTATTTTTTTTCCTTTTTTATCTTTAACGCTCACTGTAACTATACATAGTGCTGTTATATAGTGAATTTACAAACATTGAAGGAATTCATCCTAAATAATTAATTAAAATACACATAATTAAAATTTTATCAGTTTATAAGGTCATAAAAGGATTTTTATTTTATATATTAATCGATTAATAAAAACAATTTTAATCGATATAACTGGAATTGGAAATATAAAAAAAATATATATGTGTGTTTCATTTGCAATAAACACATTGTGAGTCTGGTACGACTGAGTATGAAGCAGTGCTTGATATAGAATAGAGACAATTTTGTGAAGTTTTAGAAGTTGGTTGTGGGGAATTGCAGACAAACCGTAAATCACCATTGTATTTTGTTAGGATTGACGTGCAGTCTAAAAACAAGATGTAATTGTGGATTACAACGATGTGGAATTGTACACGAAGGATTGTATGAAACTATATCCATATAACACATTAGCGGCCGTCCATAGGGATGAAACGATGTCACCACTGGTACCAAACGAGGCTACTGCCAAAGTTATATTAACCGAACGTACATGTACTCCTCGCTGACTACTTAGGTTACTGGCGTGAATGCTTTCCGAAGTTTACTCCATAAGTATTTATTATGAAGTACTAAAATTAGACTAGGAGTTGGGTGTTTACACAAAAGGCATTTTGTTAACCTAATATATAGAAATGTATTTGCGCATCTTTTGTCTAGTCAATACTTTGTCGAAATTAACAGATGCTATTCACAGTGATGATGATAGTAGTGAAGGCTTTAAGTCTTCCCGACAATGTATGTATTTATCTAATACTAGCTGTTCCCGCGACTTTGTCCGCGTGGAAATCAATAAAATATTTTTTCATAGACATACTACATACAAAGGTAATTTAAATATATGGTTAAGAAAAATATAAGTATTCGTCTTATGGAACATAACGAGCTACACTACCCCGTTTTCTGCAATTTTATTACCCTGGGGAGTTCACCGAGGAGGAAGACCTCCCGTAGTATAAGCAAGACCTTCCCTCTAGCCCTTCTAGTTTTCAGGTATTCATAAATATGTTTTTTAATAATTTTTTGTATTTATTAATACGGCCTGTGTTTAAAAAAAATGCCTAACGCTGCGCCAGATTTCAAAATAGCTCGAAAAATTGACTCAATGTTGGTACGCGACGAAAAATAGCACCCTTGTACACTAGCCCCATAAGAATGGCCGACTATATAATAAAGGTTATGGGAATAAATATCAGAGCCGTAAGATACTATTTCTTATGGCAATTTAAGGGGAGAACAACGTCTAGCAGAGAATGTTTGTAGACCGATGATGTAGATGATTCATCCACCAACCTTAAAAAGCACCTGATCCACTTTACAATCAGGGCTACTTAAGATTTACCGCTATGGTAATACGTGTTCGTGACGAAAGTAGGTATTACGAATTTAAGTAATCTTTCTCCAAAATCGTGACTAAAAAAACATGCTATGTTAATAAATGAATAAAAGAAATGGGACGAAAATTTTTCGTTAAAACCTTGTCAGATGTTAATCCTTTTTAATGAACTCCAAAATAATGACATCACCGATTAGAGGCAGATAAACCGCCATCTTATTTATGTTAGTATCTCTATTTGTTTTGGGAACACGGCGCAAAAACTTTAGCCAAAACCTGTACAGTATAGTCTACGGTCATACTGTGCCGACCCCACATAAAGTGTGAAAAGACCAGGCAGATAATGATGATGATGAATAAATATTCTTCCACGACATGAACAAATTTCACCCTTATTGAGAAGTTTTTTGGTCTGTAATGAGAGTTAAAGTGTGTTTTAAGTAACACTAAAATTTTAAGGCTTATCTTGGCGTTTTCATTTGAGCGTTCGGACAACCGGGGAAATAGATTTCAGTTGTTGCGAGCAATGATGCAACGTTTTTTGGAAAATGTGACGTGAACAGTATCTTCACACTTTGCAGTCAGGACGTAAATGAACGTAGTTTACTGATACTATCAAAGTAGGCGATTCATTTCTCGTTAAGGAGGAAAGTACTTCTCCATTGAAATGGAGACTATCTAGAGTTCTGAAAGTGCTACCTGGATAAGACGGGATGTTTCGAGTAGTCGAGCTTAAATATTTTGTTAAGCACTCTTACGCGCCTACTGGTTAAGCTTAGCAGGCGTCCCCTACAATAATTTAGTTTTGTCGTTAGTTTAGTATAGTATAACTTAATTTTGGTTATTAATGGATAATTCTCTTTTGTTTTATTAATGTGAACTTGTATGTTGTTGTGTTTTGCAATTGTTGATAAAGGCTTTAGCCTTTCTCGGGGGGAGTTTATTCAATTTTTATTCCGATATTTATTTTGACCACACAGCCACACACGGCAAAATAACATGAAATAACACATAGACGGCTTTTAAATTTAGCCTTCTATTGTTATTGTATTTATTCTCCGCCACTACCTTTCTATTGGGGAGTATAAAATGAGTAACCATGTGGGGGATCGCTCTGTCTCTTTTCGCGTCTTTCTTTCTCTTTGTCGCGACCTGCCAACCGATGTGTGCGCGTGCTACTATGAAAACCCGGTAATCAATGTAAAAGATAAAAAGTGCGGGTACATAAAGCCTAGGGTGTGTACCCGTTTTATTATTTATTTTATCTATCTATACAAATACTATAAAGCGTAATAGTTTGTTTGAAAGCGCTGATCTCAGGAACTACACACTACTGATGCAATACTCCAGAGAACCTAGCATTGTCTTTATGTGACTTTGAGCCGTCTGATGATGCTCGCAGTGGGAGGCCACGTCTCAGTACCGTAAGACATCACTGGCAATGCGTGTGCCTCTGTCTGTGCTCTGCCTCCGTGGGGCTTTCTCTCTCTCTCTCTCGTGCTAAGCAGAGGGCACGTGTGTCGCCCAGCCGCATGCAATTATAACAGCGCAGCGGCCGGGCCTCCACCGCCTTGATGGTGGCCATAGCCCAGCTTGGCAGCCGTCGCTGGGCGCCTGACCAGGGCCGAGCCGCCGCCCCATAATCTGCGCCTAATTAAGCCCACCATGACCACGCTGGGGAAGCAGCCCCCAGTAGCCGCCACTGTGGCCGCCAGCTTCTCTTGGATCACCGACTCGTCCAGGCCGGTGACCCTGAGGGCGAAGGATTTGGTCGGGCGGGTGACATTCACCCAGGCCCCGATGACATCGGTCTCGCGGCCAGGCGGTCGGCGGTAGCCTCTGGAGTCTCTCCCCTCACTTCCATAAGCTTGGAGCTGGTCACGCTAGTGTTAAGCTTGACTGATTCCAGACCGAAGTCCCGAAGGGGAGGGGGGCGGCTTTAAGCTTGGCTGCAGCAGTTGGACGGGGCGCGGGCCTAGTTGAGGCACTGGTTTTGGCCTTGCCCCTGGCCAACGACCTTTGCCCATGAGGTCCCTTCTTTTGGTGCCTGGGGAGAGGCCAACCGTTTCCGCCCTGAGCGGTGGCCGTCCTCCCTTTGGTTGAGGGGTGGGATGCGACGGGCCTCCTTCGCTTCCTTGAGGAAGCTGTAGGCTCCTGGCTGACGCCTGGTTCGACTTCTCGAGGCCGAGGAGATTTTCGTCGCCACCGCCGGGTCTGCCTTTTCGGCCGTTGTCTGTTGTAGGGCCCTCTTGTGGCATCCAGAGGGGAGCCTTAATGTGAGCCCCGAGCCGGCTGGTCGCGGGGCTTCTTCATCGTCAGTGTCCCCCGAGAGGCATCCCGGCATCCGATATTGGAAATCTCTTGTTTTCACCATTGGGATTGTGCTTGAATGTGCACTCATCGGAGGAGGAAGACGTATCCTCTTTGATTTTTGTTTGAATTAAATTTTTCCATGTGATTACCACGAGCATGGGACGAAATGTAGGTCGACCCCGACGGGTCGACGCCCTTTCCGAGAACAAGGCTGAATACTGTAAAGGTCGCCAGGTGTCTACAGGTTTTTACGACTTCGCTGTCGCTGTATTTCAAACCTAGCTCAACACTTGGCAATAAAAAGAGAAAGGCGTCTTAAAGGACACCCGATTAGAACGGAGTTACTTTCGCTGTATCATTGTACTTTACTATTTAAATACCCTGAACTTTCTTTAAATTACCTCTATTATATTTAACTTCTGAGCACTCACTTTCACGACTCCTTTTTAATGAAATAGTTATAATACACAATTATAATATATTGCTAGAACCGAACGTCACTACTAGAGGCAACGCGGCGCAGGAGTATTAATGAGCATAGGGCGCAGGAATTTGAATTAGGGTCCAAATATTAATATATTGCGTACGGGAGAAAAGTAGAATAAATCGTATTGTAGACCACTGTTCACGACACTAAAATTATTTATTTAATTAAAATCATCAGAAACGTCAAGTAATATTTCTTTCAAATGTTTTTCTAATTGTTACAAAATGTTTAAAAGCTTTCCCTTTCATCTAACTTTTATTTTTGTATAAATTACCCTTTTTTGGAATTTTTTTTCTTATATTTTAAACCTACGATCAGTCGCCTAGACTATAATCAGGTGTGTTGCAAGAAGTTGGAGTTTGGAGAGGTAGAGCCACTGCTCCATCTTCCCTTAGTAAGGCAGCACATCGGCTCTCTTGAGTCTTCTAATTGTATTTGGTTGCAGGAGTATACTAGATAACGGGTTTGAGTGAGTTGTCAAGCGGTCCTTGTAGTTAGTTAAGTATCGCTTTGCTTCGTCCAATATGGTTGGGATTTCTAGATACTCATGAATTTCCGAGTTGAGAGAATACCAGGGCGCCGAGGAAAGTACTCTTAGAATATTGTCTTGGGCTCTCTGCAGGCACATAATGTTAGACTTGCTGGCAGTCGACCACAGTTGGATTCCATATGTCCAAATCGGTTTTATTATGGAACAATATACCCTCAGCTTGTTAGATAGGGATAGGGTTGACTGTCTACCGAGGAGCCAGAGTAGGTTTTTAAATCTTAAATTGATTTCTTTCTTCTTGGTTTTTATATGGTTTTTCCATGTCATCCTTCGGCCTAGGTGAAATCCATGGTATTTGACGCAAGTTGATTGCGGCAATGTGTCGGGACCAAGGTTGACCGGAGGGCAAGTTTCACGTCTTAGGGCAAATGTGATGTGTTGAGACTTTAGTGCGCTTGCTTTTATGCGCCACTTGGTCAACCAAACATTGGTGGCATTGAGCTGGCTTTGCAACAATCTGCTCGCTACATTTGGATCTTGAAACTTCTTTAGGCGGCTTGCCAGCTTATGAATCATAACAATTTGAGATATTTTCCAGAGTGCAGGAACATGTGAGGTTCTCAGTGTGGCATTGACAAGCATGGTCAAAAAGACAATGCACTTCTTAGGCAGTTCTTTAAGTATCCTGGGGGTGATCAGATCAAATCCAGGTGCTTTATTAGGGTCCATTTTGGCTATTTCTCTAGCTCTCTAGGGATCAAAGGCAGGCATAGTTGCAGATCTTGCTTAAGAACTTGATCTATTGATGGATCTTCAGGGCTATCCGAATCATTGGGTTTGAAGACCTCGGCTAGATACGTAGCAAAGGTCTGAGATTTATCTTGGTCAGTTCGAGCCCATGTTTTTCCGGATCTAATAGGCAGAGAACACTGTTGCGGCTGCGGGAGGTACTTTGTAGCCTTCCAGAGATTGTGGGTCCCATTTGCACTTGGAGACATTTTCACTAATCTCTGTTTGAGCGATTCATTTGCAGTGTGAGCCAGCAGACCTTTGACTTCTTTAATTGCTCGATTTAATCTAGTTTTATCTGCGCTCTTATGGGTCGTTTGCCAAATTCTACGAAGGCGACGTTTTTCAGCGATTTTTTCTTTGACTACAAGAGGGACCGGTGCCCCACGCGATGACCCGTTTAGCTCGGGAGTACTAGACCAAGCTGCCACTTGGATCAGATTTGTGATATAGAGACATGCATCGTCAACTTCCTCCTTAGTTTTGAGCGGGACATTAAGGTTGATCTTTGATTC
>JWHW01050140.1:264848-286122 GCA_000931545.1 Papilio glaucus | reverse complement strand
ATAATATAAAGAATATATTTAGTATGGAAGAATGCTATTAATAATCCGAATTGTGTCTCATGTAAATGTGACGACGACGATGCGATGTTAAACGCCAGCTTTTGATTAAAATTTTGTAAAAAGTATTTGATTTCCTTTATTTAAAAAAAAAATAAAAACATTAATTTTATTAAATTATTAAACTACACATTTGCATATTTTTCATCACAAGCAGATATCACGGGGCATATTTGAAATTGATCAATAATTTTGATCTAGAAATTTGGGAGATATGCAAAAGTACCTTTGAGAAATACTATAAATGATAAGGGTATTTGATATAGTCATTCCTGTATTGCAATGAGACAATCTCGTGTTTAAAGTTAAACGTGCAAACATACATACATACAGTACATAGTGTTGTACAGATTTTATATAATTACTGTGCATCAGTTAGGAGAACGTTTTACTGGACGGCAATCCCTTGACAATGTGGAATGCGTTAAGTGTACATGCATCCATTTTGTTTCATTACACAAAATACAACAGCACCAAGACGTTTTTTAGTAACATATCTGAGGTGTCTACTTTCATGGTCTAGATGACCCAATATCCTAAGATCATTTGTAATTAAAGAGAGAACATATAAAACATAAGTAGAAGTATTTGTTTTCACAAGCCTTAACACCCCATCATATAGTTTAAATCAAGTCAAATAACTTGAAAAGCTACAAAAAAAACTCTTTCCTTTCAAGCATATATTCTCCTTAATATTAGATTTCGTAAATCTTAATTATTTACTAAATAGGTTTCGTTTACTCTAATTCTTCACTATAAGTGTGTATAGTGAAGACAGTCTTCGTAAAAAATAGCAGAATAAGCATACTCATATGTGAGAAATACGATTGTTTTATGAAATTTTATTAATCCTTGTACTATGTTATATAAAATTAACATTTGTATTCATAAAAAAATGGCACTAATGTTTAATAATGGAGCCTTTAATTAATAAAAATGCATTTTTAAGATTTGATATGTAGTCCTATTTTATATTGATATAAAACGATCATGCGTTTTAGTCTAATAGGCGTAAGTACCCGATATCGAAATATTTTGGTCGCTGTATGCCATTCAAACTTATAATAAAATAGACCTACTTATAGCTACTAATTACGCTACAAATGCATTTGTGTCAATTTGTTCATATTAAAATAAGTTTTAACTCCATATTCAGACTTTTACAAATCAATTTTAGTTTTTTCTAAATCAAATTCGAACATCTATGACATTTTGATATGTAGATACATGTCCCAATATTCTTTTAAAATTTAAACTATCTTTATTATCTTCATACTAATTAATAAAATTTTATTTGACCGAATCTTTAACAACATTAGTTAATTTCACAATATGTTGTTTCAATTTTAACGATTTAGATTGATGTTCTGCTGAACACAGCAGTAAAACTATCGATTTAGAGGGTAGTTTAGACTGATTGAAGTGATTATAATATGGGAACACTCATTTAAAAAAAAAATCACACTTGAGATCCTAGGCTCATCTGACTCTGTAGAGCCTAGATGATTATGTTATGTCTAATAGTGGATTAAAAACGGATTATTGATATGCTCATTCTATATCAATGGTCTACATGGATCGTTATTTATATATAAAAGTAAAAAATTAACAAATTATTTTTTTAGGATTCTTATCTAGAATTAATCAGTCTGGATTCTATCGTTAATTTTAACAATGACCACAAGTACATTTTAACAATGACCACAAGTTCATTTTCACAATGACCACAAGTTCAGATAAGATAAAAAAAACATTGGTACTGCAAGCACCGTCTCTTATAAATATTATGATCATCTCCCTCAATATTACATGCATACAAAGTATACTTTGATCCAGCATAAATAACACAGAGTAAAGCGCCTGCCTGGGTTCGAACCCGCACCTACAGTACGTAAGTCAGGGCCTAAACCACTGAGCCACCACTGATCCATAATAAATCAGCCTTTTCTAAAATGATCCAAACTGCACGGGCACAGGCCTCCTCTTCGAGAGGATGATCCAGCATACTTGATTTTAAACATAAAATTAGGATAATTGAGATGCGGAAATTTGCGCTAAAAGTTAATTACCCTGTCCAAAATTATCGATGTAACAAACTGCATTTTATAAGAAAAAAGAACTAAATATTGTTTGATTTATTAAAGGATTTTAATATGCTTATCATTCAGAACGTGATTTACGGGGCCCTGCTTTCATTTCATTTTGTAATATTTATTACAAAAATATTAACAAATAAATAGGTTTAGCGTGCACTAACATAGTGATTTTTCAAAGTACAGTGTGTTACATTTATCCTAACCATATATTAATATTATTTGTTTGTTACGCTTTCACGCGTATACTAAACAACCGTTCATAATGAAGTTTTATACACATATTGCCAGGAATACAGAAAATTTAACGAATACATCTCGAAAATAAAACGTAATATAGGTTGCCTAGGTATACGATATGACATTTTGTTACATGTTATAACATGTTTGTTCATTACCATGGTAACCAACAAAAAATATTGTCATTTACCTTTAATTCCAATTTATAAATGAAATAAAGTTATAAAAATTTCAAGCGAGGAAGATAAGAAGCGGATGCGGGCGAAGACGCGGGAAATATAAGATATCGAAGCTAGATTTGATTGTCTATTAACGTAGAGTACACTAACTTGCTTTCACTGACACCAACTAAGTACAATTGAATAGATCGATTTAAGTCGATGACTCATCACGATATATCCCTGGAACCATATGCCTATTCCTTTCGCTCACACGAGGTCAGCTAAGAACGGTTTTTACGAAATTCCACCCTCAAGGGGGGTTGGGGGCGTTAATTAATTATAAGGCGGAATGCAGTTTGCCAAGCCAGCTAGTAGACGATAAAAGGCCAGATGTTTTTAATTTTTTTTTTTTATTTGAAACAACATTGATTTTGTGCATCGAAAAATCACTCGGTATTCGTCAAGAAAATAAATAAATAAAAAATCAAATAATGGCTGAAAATAAAATCCTTAAATTTAGACGCATTATATATGCTAAATATGATCTATAAAAGTCTACCAGAAGGAAAAGTATAAATTGTACATTTGTTGCTACAAAGTAAATTTGAACGGGGCAATTGTGCGCAATATTTAAATTTAAAGCGAAGTATGCTTATTCATGAGGGCTTTTCTCCTTGTGAAGCGTAAAAACATGAAGCGTCGTTTCTTCTTGGCCCCCATTTGAAGGAGTAGGTTTCTGGCTTCGGCTAGGGTACCGGCATCAGCCACCTCCTCCACTCCGGACACGAACCCGCTCTCTGGTCTCGACAGAGCCGGCGCGGTGTTAGGAAGCAGCGAAAACCAACGGTCTATCTTCGCGCTTGAAGACAACTGATAAAAAAGCAAAGTATAAAGTTACCTAGTTGTTAAGCATACCATTCTAAATTAAAACATGACAGTTTATTCGCAGGAATATCATACGATGGCCCTACAACAGGCGTGAGGCTTGCATTTTGGATTTTCCAAACTACACACACTATAGATTTAGCGGAACATTAAAAAAAGTAGAATATAAAATAATTTCATTTTTAACCAAATAATAATTAAAAATGAAATAACAATTAAATTAACATGTTTTGACATTAATTTGCAACACCATAGATTAGATTTTGCAATGACAGAGAAAAAGTTGAAATTTTTACATTTTGTGACATAAATGAATGTTTACTATCGAGTGTTTCTCCTCCGTGCTTTAATTATGGTTTCCATCCGTATGGGCATGCTGCGATTGATATTGACAATTATTGCTGGGGGCAACCTCTGCCATTCTTCAAGTAATGTGATTAGCAACTCGCCAAGATTGTTAGGAGGTGGCATTATTGATGTGAAACTCCTCTTTAGCAAGTCCCAAACGTGGTTAATCAGATTCATATCTAGGGACCGTGCTGGCCACTCCATTACCGTTACACCAGCATGGTTTAGGTAGGTTTAGGAATGAAGTCGTTACCAATAAAAGGAGCAAATGGTACATATTCTTCTTAAATCTATCCACTAATGTTCCATTTTCAAATTAGATCTAAAATTAAAAAAAAAGTAAGGTAACCAGCCAGTGTTACGATAAAAAATACTTTAATTCTTCTTGCTTTTTTGTGTTCCGCTAATTCTGCTGTGTATATTTTTTATATAAATCTTATGTCTTTAATATATATCTATATGAGGGTGTTTGGCGTTGCCACAAAAAAAGCCTTTTGGGAAATAAACATATGTATAATCAAGAATCTACAGAAAAACATATACAAATTTTATTATTATTCCTAGACACTCATGTTTTTGCCTTAAATTAGAGAGTATTAGCAAATATTTTGATTATATATTAAATTCTAACTTGGCATCTGCAATAGGCTAATGAGTTGCATTAGCGTCGCCTATCTTTAACGGTAAAATTAGGGGCTAAATATAAACAAGAATATTTCCTTTCTTATCCATACCCTCTTCTGTCAAATCTTCTTCCTCTACCTTCTTCTATTCTTATTAAAATAAGTTGCGAAGCGGAAGGGGAGCAGGTTTTTTGGCATTACCATCTATTATCAGGGTTACATGACGGCGCTACGATGGTAGCGTCCGTGAACAGAGTGTATTCAACTATACATCACTACGGTATATGATGGTATAATTTGCGAAATCAATATGGGATGCAGCCTTTTTGAATTTAGAGGTTCGCCCATCACGCTGGCGTGTCAACGTTTGTCAAAAAGTCGGCGATATTAAAATAAAACTCCCGCTTCATCCTCCGCAACGTACTCACAGATGCATCAGACTGTGTAAACGGGCTACCAGAAATGCTTCGGTAACGCTCCTTCGCTCAACAATTAAAAAAAATCTTTTACTTAGACAAGGTGCTATCCCATTCTGATTGCGCGCGGATTACCGAGAGGCATTCCAACTATAGGCGTAATATTCTATTGTAACTGAAGATTTCAGATACCGTCGATCTGATTGCAAATGGTGATCCACCTCGTTATATTAAAATTGTTAGACAAGGCCTGATGATGTGCCACTTTGTTTAAGAAAATATTAGATGCATACTGTATTAAAATACTCCAAGAATGAATAGCGATATCGTGGAAGAGTCCGAAAGCTATTGAAATCTTTCACGCTAGAAGCTATCCATATTCAAAACTGCTGCTGAATGTCGAATGTAGATAAAACTAAAACACAACATTTAATATTAATTCTAATGGATTTATAAATAAAACATCAATAAACATCACGTCTATCTTTATTTAAGTCCTGATTTCCACATATAGATTGAATGAAATTGACTACTACAATAATTGTTTATATCATGATTAACCGATTAATATTTGAATATATCGTAAATGCTTTAAATACTACACACTGTTGACTGACATTCCCTGACAATTAATCGAAGTACACCTGTGAGTGATTCCCATACTGTTTGGTATTGACAACGCCGTGGTTGAAATGTCAGCCTGCATTCATTATACTACTTATTTCAATACAAGATTCATAAATGTAGTAAATAGACACTGATTACCGAATAGATGGATTTTCTATACCAAAAACATCAATAAATCTTTGACTACATGCTTTTGTTAACTATTGAGACCTACATGACGTCGAGAACATCAAGAGAGTAAAATGTAACTGGTTATTTAATTATATAATTATTATGAATTTTCAAAATGTATGTCTATTGGTATACGCGTAAGTGAATCAAGCTGTATTTTTTTAAACCTCTAACATTTATTTCTATAATTATTAGTTAGATATATTATGCAACATCGATCAGCAACTACTATTTGATTATATATTCTTATCGAAGAATTGAAATCGCATCCAAAACTAAAATTTTATGACAAAATATTTTGTTTTTTTTAAATTAAACAAAATTATAAATTTTTGAACCAGATGGCGCTGTTCTCAATATTTAAATCATATATTGATATATAGTATACGGTAAACGTACGTACGTATACATACATATACATATACCCCGTCCTAAACACAAGGTATGCCTCACTTTTTACTCTAAAATTCGTCAATTCCAAAACATTTTCGATTGACGTTTGTTTGTTTATAATGGTTAGGTCATGCATACAAGTTAACTTAATAAAAGCGCGTGAAAACGTAATTGAACTAACGCCATAGGTAAATTGATGTTTAAAAATGTAGGCTTTAACAGACAATAAAATTAACACAATCAATGCATTTATAGTACTACATCAAATATTAAAACTCGTAGGTGAGTAGACGACTATTTCTATACTTTAACGACGACTATTGTAGATAATTAAGCATTATGTAATTACTAACTTTAATTTGACCTATTATGACTTTAAAATAACTAACGATTAATTTGAAAAACATCCAGATATTTTAAAATTGTTTTTTTTTTTTATATTTTTTCGTTTTTTTAGTCCTTTAAACATGCATTGCTAGTGAATAGTTAATATTCAGTGACCTGTTTACGTATGTCAGTATAATCGTCTTTTCAAAATGCAGGTATCGCGTCAATTCTGTCATCCATTTCTTAGTTTTTTTTTCTTCTTATAAACCTTGATTTCATTGAGTCCGTTACTTTTGAAATAGAGTTAGGATTATTAAATAGGCAAGAGTGATGTTTAATTTTTTTTTAACAATAGAATATAAATAATTTGGCACGTATCTAATAGTATAAATATAGGTATAGTTTTCTTTATAAAATTTTGATATTAGTCTTATTCAAATCATATGATAGTATAAGATAAGGCATAATACATTTATATCCTCATCTGTTATTTGATCAGGACCTAGTTTATACGTTAGATGTTGACCCCAGATTTATAGCGGACTTAACATTTGTGATTTATCAATGTATTGTTATCTAACATATAATTTATGTATTTTTATTAATAACAGATGAGGATATAAATTTCTTATGCCGTTGGACCATAAGAGAAGAACTGTAATTTTATTTTTCATTTATAAAATTATGGCAGTACAAAATATTTGAAAGGAATTTAATATATAGAAAAAACTTAACCTCCATGATATTATCTAGATATGTAGTGGAAAATGACACTTATAAGGTTAATAAATACGGGACTAGAAAAACCTTAATATGTAAATAAAATTTATACAGTAATAACTATTTAAAGGATTTCTTTTGTTTGACCTTTAAGTTTAAAGTCTCATGACTGTTTCATTAAAATATTTAAAATATATATAGTAAATTGTATAACTATAATGTTTTATCTAAAATAATTAAATAGGGTAGGTAACTTGACTCAAATGACCGGCTTTTATTTACTTAGTGGTGTGACGTGTCCATTGCGCTCGAATGGCCGCCATGAGCTCGCTCCTGTTGGGCACCTTCTCACTGGTGGTGCGGGTGATGGGAGCCGAGGTCGACTGGTCCTGGTTACCGGGCACCTGCAGAGAGGTTCCAGCGCTCGGGGTCGTGGTCTGCATCTCCGGGACATCCGAAGCGCTTTCGGAGGGGCTCACGGGCACTATGAGCCGCACCCGGCCGTCGTCGCCGGTTGCCTTCAGAGTTATATTGTGCGACAGCGGCATTATGTAAGGCTGCCCATCCTCGGAGCTGGAATCCGAAGATGAATCTTTGGAGCTCGAATCCGGGCTGCTGTCAGACGAGTACTGCGTCTGAGCAATGCTCCTCGCTTGAGCCAGAGCGCTCATTTTGCCATTGGAGCAGGATCCATCCTGGGCTAGTTGATTATTCAGCAGGTTCACCAAGTCAGAATCAGTAAACTGCGAGTTCAGCAGTGGGATGTCGGGGAAAGCCATGCTGTTCTGATAGAACTCCTGATTGTTGCCGTCGTCCTCATCATTGAGGAACTTTATGCTTTGGACCTTCTTGATGAGATAGTTCTGTATCTCCTCGCTGGTCATGTTGGCCAAGTTCAGGTTCTTGTTGTTCTCAGCATCAGAAATCGGGGGAGGGCTGAAAGGTGAGCGGGGAGCATTGTTGTTCTCGGCGTTTTGATTTTGTGCCGTTTTGGTACTCTGGGGCTCGTTGAAGTTGATCAGGGAATCATCCTCGGTTTGCGGGCGATTGCCATTTATCTCAGCTTCACCCGCATCCTTGGCAGCATCAGCCTTCTGCTCCAGGTAGCGTGAAGAAAGAAATTAACAGTATTATCATAATATATGTAGATATATAATAAATAACTAATTTCTATACACTGATAGCAAATAATTCAAAAAGCGAAAAGAAAAACAAACTTACGTTTATTGAAAATTTGTTAACAAAAAATAAGCATATCGACAGTCCATTTTTAATGGCATCACAACACTTATTAAAGCCTTCACACTAGGATTCGTTTAACCGACAGCCGCTTGGAGGTAGATATTTTTAACAGGCAATTATTAATAAAAGAGTAACGATCAAGCATTTAATTAATTAAAAATATGGAACTTTGAGCAGTCGGTATAAAGACCCAGGGTTGCATTCCTTAGGTGAACGATATCACACGGTTAAAAGAAAAAAAATATTGGAAAAAACATGCAACATCGAAACAAATATTAAAAATTCGGAGGAAGAGTAATCCTCCAGTCGTCATTTAGTATAAAGAAAAATTAAAGATTAAAAAAAATTCTAAGATTTTAGCAATACATGTAAATAAATTACGCAGATCTCGCAGACAGACAACAAAATTTGCCTAGTTTCATTCGCTGGTGGTACACACTTTGTCTCTTTCATCTAAAGGCATCGGGGGAGCCTATGCCCAAAAGTAATCGTCTTTTGTCCGAGGATGATCATTAAATGTCGAAGTATACGGTGATGGATGTGACACAAATTATAGGAGGTATCTATTAAGTATAAAGTAGGTCGGAAGACTTGTTGCCATTGAGTTGCGTAAGGAAAGTTTTATAAAACTAAATCAAGATGTCTATATTGTTGAAGCGGGAGCCCTGGTGTAGTGGGGATAATTGTATTGATTATATTCAATTCCATTCCAGATTGGTTCGAGATTAAGTTTAGCGACGCAACTATTGAGTTACAAGAAAAACCTTACAATATATATTGTTTTTTAAATTTGTATTTCATTATTAACTTGTTTTAGTGGAACAGCCAGCCAGCCAGCAAGCTGATCGTGAAATAATCATTGCTTAGAATTGCTAGTTACTTTAGATATTAATTTAAGGTTCATTATATAATATTTAGTTCTGCGGGCCGACTGGAAATCGAAATCAATACTGTTCTACCGTGACATAAATATGACGAGTCGGTCCCTTGCGATATAGCATTGTCTCGGGCATGTACGCACTAAGCTTCAACTAAGATTAGTAGTACGGCTGACCGTAATTTGCGGTTGAAATTGTTAGTAACCATGACGTGCGCTGTCAATGACGAGCAACGACAAACTAGCACGAGTCTGTCACTTAATAAATAATTAGTTTAGGTGTAGCCAAGTTATGTATGATATAAGATTGAGTAAAAATGTAAAAAAAAAATCCCTGGTAACTCGCACGCACTTATAAACCTACCGATATGCACACATTGCACACATTTACATGCACACACCAACATTTACACATACACGCAGGCACCCACACATACAAAAAAATAATGCAGTGCCAACTTTGATTTGTTAAAAATGTGATTGCAAGAGGGGGAGCCAGGAGTCTCGTAGCACAGGGCAACCTAGTTTGAGCTCCTGTCTCCCACCTTGAATTAAGTGTTACTGAAACTAAATGTGGAGAAAAAATAAAGACAATTTATTATTATTATTCGCAAAGTACGCATGGCAAGCCGACAATGGGCCGTAGCGCTACGACGACGAAGAGCTACGACGACTACGACTAAGCACGAGCGACTGAAAGTGGCGGCCGGCACCTGCATCGTAGTGCGAATAGGAGTTGTGTTTCATACATATCTTACTGCGGTCTAACGAACGGCTGACCGCATTCCAGCTAACCGCATCATGCGTATATGCTTTTACAATACACAAACTCACTTACATGCAACTCATATGTTAGATATAATGTATATTTTTATTAGTATTTTTAGATGTAATGTTTTATTTAATTTAAGACGAACTAGCTTACTAACTCATATATCACTTTAGTGTATAATAAATATATGCAATCGAATATAATACTGAGAAGTACACGTATTGGAAGCAAAAGTAAAGACGTGCTCGGGGCTACATTAACTTGATTGGTTAACCAGAAGTTAACAAAATGAACTGAACTTATGTTGGGACATATCGCCATATGTGATTAATTAATTAACTCAATACACACAACAACGTACAACGTTCGTTGTTTTAATAAAATTAATTAATTAATTATATATATATTTTATAGCAGGAAAGATTAAAAAAAAAACATGCTATAATAAAAACTGAAAATAAAAGAATGTCATACACAGACACGACACACATACGTGCTTTTTAAAATGTAAAAAAAAATAAAAAGCTAGCTTTAAATCGACAACTTATATACCTGAGGCAACATTGTCAGTTGTTGAGCGCTGATTGGACGAGCGTTTTCCTTCTCACGCTCGTTCAGGTGAGACACCAGTGAAGAAATGTGCTCGAGGAGCTCGTTGTTGTGGATCAGGAGCTGGTGAGTGCGGGCCTAAAAAGGTTTAAACAATTTTACAAATGTGCTTGTAAAGTTTATGACCCAGTGGGTTAGCAAGATCCCCCGTTCGCTATTCAAAGCTCCGGAATCTAAAGTGTAAGTTGATAAGGATTGTCGACCTTCGCAACAAGTTTACGTTTAGAAAATAAACATTAAGTTTGAGTATATAAAAGTGAAAATTATGGTACTGAGGAAATTTAAGGATTTAACAGTCGTGTAACAAAGCTTAGAAACCTGTACAACAATTTAAGTGATTTAGAAATAAATTTACGTAATATAGTAATAAAGTTTCTTAATTTATAACTCTGGCAATCCCTTTATTATTTTTCAAGTCACATAATATTAAATATTAGGCTATTTTCATATTTGTCACTTGAAATTATAGGAGATTAAATGACCGTTAATTTTTAATGTTAAACTAGTGGGACAATCTTTCTATTACGTTGCCTTTTAACATCAGAATGGACTGTAACCAAGCACTAGTTTTTTAATTAAAACAAAAGTAAAAATAACCTGAGCTTCGCAACGTGCGGTTTGCTCGGCAGCGAGCTGGTCCCTCATGAGCACGAGTTGAGCGACCGCTGCTTGAGTCTGGTGCGCTTGCTGCTCCAGTTTTTCGCGCAGTAGTTTGAGCTGATGCTGAGCGCTCAACGGAGTGTCTGCGTCTAATTCCGGCACGCTAGGTGGCTCCACCTTGGTCACACACTCCGGCAGGTCAGGCAAGTTGACTGTCAGCACCGATGGGGGCGGCTGAAAATGTAAAATGAGGGGGAACTAAGTATAGGATATTTAAGTGACTAAAATAAAAGTTACGTAAAATTAAAATCGAACTTTAAGAAATTTTATTCGTCTATGCTGTTTATTGTGCTTAATATATCATTACATTATAACATTTAATATACACTTGCACAGATAATAGCTGATTTATATTCTGTCCACCTTTCTAATAGTGAAAGAATTTTTCAAATCGAATTTTCCATTATTCGTATAATATCATAAAACCTGGATGACCAGGCTGATGAGCTTTGCTCTCTATTTTTATTGCCCTTTTTATTTTAATCAGTGCCTGGAAACACGCAGCAAATTAGATTATTTAAAAATGAATCGTAACTAGATCGATTTATCGCCCCCGAAGCCCCTGCAACCTAAATTTCCTGAAAATCGTTGAAGCCGTTTCCGAGATTCAGATTATATATATACAAGAATTGCTCGATTTAAGGTATTAGATAAAAACATTATTAAAAACAGCCAGAGTATGTAAATGTTAAACTAACACTGTGCACTCACAGACGCATGCAGCGATAGTATCAGTTATTTTAAAATAGAATCAAGTTAATATATTGCTTATTTAAAGTCACATAACATTATTTGCATTTATATATATTTTATTTACCTAACAACTTAAATACATAAATCAGAGTTATCATGTTTTATATATATAAAAGTCTGTTGAATACAATTCCCGTTGGAGAAATGAATGCTAATTTGACACTCTCAACATAATTTAAATAAGTTAATAATTTAAATGCAAGGAATTCTTAATTTCTGCATTGCACATCTACGATCTACTATCTAGTCCGTACTATTAAGTTATACACGTGTATATCGGTTGGCATGGTTATTAAAATACTTGCTTCTCGCCGCAGGTCGTAGGTTCGATTCACACCCAGGACAGACATTTGTATGCGTGAACATGTCTGTTTGTCCAGAGTCTGGGTATAATTATCAATTTAAGTATGTATTTACGAAAGAAAAGTAGTATATTAGTTAACTGGTTTCCATAGTACAAGCTTTACTTAGTTTGGGATCAGATGGCCGTGTGTGTGGCCCAGGATAATATTATTTATCTTGTTTAGATCGCACAACTGCGACTGGAGAAAATTTCTACAGTTTTCAATCTAACTTAATGCGATGCGATGCGAATGAGAACATTTTATCACGGTGGAAAATGGCTTATGATCGACTTGCTAAAGTAATGTTAAGTTACACGCCTTCATATAAATATTCAAACCCGTCTCTGTATCACAATGACTATTATTGTTTATATTAAACAATAATAAAAATGCCTTATATTTACGATAGCTTCTTGTTTTTGGTAGATCGTAATATACAATAATTTATCTTTCATAATTAAATTTCAGAATACCCTCTCGAATATTAATGTTTGATAAAATACAACTTAACTTTCTTAACCTTGGTCCCGTAACAATCCTTCTGATTAAAATATAATTTCCTGAGTCTTAATAGACTCGTGTACTTCTTATAATCAACAACAACTTGATTGGAATTATGACGGAGAGAAAGATTCTAGAATGAAATTTTGTAGGACCGTACAAGTTAAAAAGTTTTATTTCATGACTATTAAACGGATTTTCATAATATACGGTGATTCATGAGTAACGTATTGAATATAGGAATTCATTATGGTCCGCACTTTAATGTATGGTACTGAGAGCTTAGTTTGGCAGGAAAAGAATGTTAGTACAGTTAATGACATTGAGATGCGATCCTTAAGAAGTATGTTAGGCGTGACGTTGGAGAGGATTAAAAATGGTGGTTAGTGGATTAAAAATAGTAGTTATAAGGGAAAAGTATGGCTTAAAAGTGCATGTTATGACTAGAATTGAGAAATGAGTATGCTTCGGTAGTTACGTTAGAAACGAACAAATTTACGTTGCAAAAGTGTTGGCAGGGGACGTCTAAGAAGAACTTATATCGATCAGATTAGTAACATACAAAAGTAGGGCGATATAAGGAGTACCCGTAATCGAAGAGCATGTATGCATAGATATACGGATGTAGAAGAAGCGAGAGAGGTGTGCCTGGATCGCGCCAAATGGAAATCCATAATCTCTGCCGACCTCTCTGGGTTACGGGTGTTAACGTATATTTACATTTATTTGTTTCAACAATTTTTTGTGTAAACTGGCTGATATATGACAAAGATTGTTGAAGAAGACGTTGTAGGAACAGTGGTAGAGTCCGCAGCAACTATCAACAATCTGTTTTACTGTGAAATACCATAACCTCACAGAAGACAGGCAGACAGTGAAGTTGAAGTATTCTGCGTTCGTTGATGAGAGAGGTGCCGGAAATCTCATTCTACTACTTTTTACCTTCCAATCAAATTCTTAAAAGAATGGCATGGGAAGGGAAAAAGGGCTTGCCCAGGGAGGGAATAAATAAGAAAAGAAAACATTTACTATATACTATTATATAAAAAAAGATTGATATGACATTACGACAGGACAAAAAAGAAAACATCCGTGGAACAACATTTCCCAATGGAAATCTCTGCCCATCCTCCTGGGTGTTTATGTTTCATCTCAGAAAATGTCGTGTATAATCCGCCATATCGAGGCGGATCACTAAGACAAGCGCCCACTTGCAACTTCTCTCTGCGAGACGAAAGAACGTAAGATATATAATACTAAGATAGTAGAAGATTTACCGCTGCATCGCAAACAAGGTTTGACTAATCACAGATGATCGTTGCTGCAGTTTTTCGCTATATGCGGGCAAAACCGTTCTAAGTCCTGTGTTATAAATATCTTAGACATTAAAAAATTGTGTAATTTGTGAGTCTTTTAACAATGTCTGTTGCTCACCAATAAGATTCGTGTTAAGGAAGCTATAAGTAGATTGCTTGGTATCTTTTGAATGCGGTAAGGCAAAGGCGGATCGTGTGTTGGTGCATATAAGAACCGGATGATTCAGTCTGTGAGTGTGACTTGAGTTTTGAGAAATGCACATCTAACATGGCTCAGAGCAATTTAGCGTAATACTAGCAAACCTACTGCAGCATAACGTGTATTCCCCGGACTTGCTTATGATATGTGATAGTTATTTTTTTAATTTTATATATTAAAGTTTGTCAAGGTTTTAAATATTCTTTATTTATTATTTTATAAAGTAATTTGACCGTATGAGAATATTGTAACATGTATGAATGATATAAAACACATTTGAGTATCACGTTGGTTATTATATTCAAGTCTAAGGTCCTTAAAATGTTGCAGGACAGTTTTGATAATTTCTGCTTTTAAAATTTTGAAGTATATTTTATTTCAAAATAATTCAAATTCAATCACAAGGTCTTAAACTTTCGAAATTAAACTATGAAATAGACCTGTCATTTCGAGAGATTATCCGACTCTAGACAGTGTAATTTCTGTTTTAAATAAGTGTATATTTTTAACAGCATTTTTTAAAATAGGCCCAAAAGAGTACCTATGTAAGAGGCCCTAAAAGTAGCATGGTACAGTTTAGCTCCGTGCGAAGTGATAAACTTTACCACAGTAACATGAGACCTGAATTCGATGACGTAACTTAGGTGTTTTCTTAGGCAAATCATTAAATAGTACATATAGAATAACGAATATAGTCGCGAGCGAATATTAGTGGATCCTAACATGTACGACTGACGGCCGGGCAGCAATGTTGCACTTAGGACATTCTAGTTTAAAGCTGTTAATTACCTATTTTGGAATGGATTTTTGTTAGATGGGTCGGAGCCCAATCAAATTTAGGAACTACTACTCTAGAGGCATCATTCTATTCATTGTTAACTTTTTAATGAAAAAAATTGCTACTGTACTGTCGAAACTGCGCGATAAAATAGTTAAGTTGCAATCAAGAAAAGTGTTACTGGCTTAAAAATTTTATCTTACACAAGTAACACTGAGTTACTGGCAACATAAGTATTATTATTCGCTAATTACATAAGTAACAATATCACTTATAAGTATACTGGATTTACTTTTTTAGTTCACAATAAGCACTTCTGGGTAATTCCCAATCTTGGATTGCATGTTCTGGCGTGCATCCATTCAACATTTCGATAGGTCGAACAGGCTCAAAAGGCAAAGTGGTCATAATATACGCGGATTGATAAAGTTTCAAGAATATTCTAAAAATAGACGAAATCGGTCGATTCCCACGAAACGGTTCGATATAGATTTATCATTTCTATAACTTCCGAATAGTTCGATATAACTATTGATCTTTTTGTTTTACATTTATGTTGCTTTGATCTCGATCATAAGGAAAAGAAAAAAAAAACGTACGTTTGTGTACTGAGTTATGTTTATTTGTGTATCAATTTTAATATCTTATTAAAAATATGGATTAAAACAATTTTTAAATGAATTTACTCGTAACTGAATTGACTTTAATTTTCAGTGTTGCATATGCGAGTGGCAGTGTTGGTAGGGGTAGCCCTAGACTAACTTATATCGACCAGATTAGTCACATACATATGTCAAAGAAAGGCGACATTAGAAACACTAGTATCCGATGACAAAGTGTATGAATGGGGAAAAGCGAGAGACGTGTGCAGGAATCGCAATAAATAAATATCCGTATCCATGGCTACCCCACCCCTTTGGGTTAGGAGTGTGAATGCTTATTGAAGTTAAAAGGTCGTAAAATAATGCGCGACGAGAGCGTTACGAAAAGTGTGATCGGGCGAGGCGATCAGACTTCGGGTTTCGACTAACTTTTTTCATTTATTTTTCTTGTATTCAATTTTAAGTTTTATTGTGAAGTGACAAGGTTTTCTCGTTGATTATTTATTATCAAACTATTGTCGAGCCGGTTTCGTATTTATACTTCTGTTGGCAGTCCTTAAGACTGGTTGTGTTTTTTTGGGTATTTCCGAGTATCGGTCAGTAGTAGCGTCACTAAGTGCCAACTGGATCGAACATCGCATACCGATGTTATTATGCGTTTGATTTATTGTAACACTTTCAGATGCTATGTGGGAGGGCGATTATTAGGAGTGGTGTAGTCTATTTTCAATATTCCTTATTGTTTCTATTTTTACAACGTTTGTACAAATTGCAGACGGCATTCGATAACATTCGTGTGATGATTCGCAAGAAAACGGAAAGATCAAAAGTCTGCTACCCAAAGCTTGTTCGTAGAATTACACATTGAACTTTTTATTATCAATATGCATTAGTTAAGGACATAAAATGACGACGTTATTCCATCGGTAGGAAATTCAGAAGGACGAAGGTTTGTCTCGGGAAGTACGCTTTGTTATTATTATCCAAGATCGTTCCCCAGCGGGGCAAAGGAACACACGACATTTAATTTATTATTTTATTATTTATTAAATTCTTACCAGTCATAAAGCAAGTTAACTTAACTTTTTATGTATACTTTAATGGTAAGACATGTGTATCAAAGCGTAACATTCGTCTATTTATCGTAAAAATTTAAATAATTACCTGCGACCGCTTCCCTCCGACCTTCCTAGGCGGCGGCGGCAGGAGGTCCAGATGAGTTGGACGCACTGGTTGCTTCTTCCCACCTTTAGGTGCTTCTTCCACAACCGCCTTTGACGTAGAAGCGCCGCCAGAACCCGAAGCACCAGAAGTAGAAGGCGCTTCTGATAACAATAGCAGTTCTTTTATGAGTTAAAAGCTTTGAGCTATAAATCTAACAGCTATATGCTTTAATAAGCAAATCATAAAAAAACTACGGAATTGGCCATGACTCTGCTAAATATTTATGAATACGTATATACGAGTAAAGCAAGTAGATTGAATGTCTGGAATTCATGATGTGCAGTTTGCGGATACCACGAAGTATGTTCATAGTACGTATTGTTAAATGTTAACATTGAAATACATTTATTAGCTTTATTTATATATCTATGATATTCATATTATTTATATCTATCATATTATTTATATTTATATCTATGATATTGACCGCATTTACCGCTCCATTAATTTGTAAAGTTATGTAAAGACCGATGTTAATATATTTTTTTATAATTTTGTTTTATATTCCAAGCAAGCTTATGAGGATAAAAAAATTGTAATGCTAGTTTAAGATTGAAAAGAACTCTTTGAATATTAAAAAAAATACTTTACCTTTTTTGCCATTACTTTACATTTGACATATTATCTTTTAAGTACTGATATACCTAAGCGAAATACCATGTCAAATTTATAGGTTGATGAAATTAGTATGCTCAAATATACATATATCATATTATGAAAAATATAAATAAATAAATATGCAGTCCCAACCGTAATCAAGAGGGGTAGGCAGAGATTATGGATTTCCATTTGGCGCGATCCTTGTACACCTTTCCCGGTTTTTCTACATTCATACATATACGCATACAAGCTCGGTGGTTTATGGGTGCCACTAATCCACTAATCTCATTGATATAAGTTCTCCTTGAACGTCCCCTGCCAACGCTGCTGATCATATATTATGTTTAAATATGAAAGAGATAGATCGAGACTGTTAAAAATTGAACCTAATTAGGTCAAGGGAGGGAGTACTTTTGATTGCTTTATAAATAAATACATTTATCAAATAAATTATTGTTAAATTATGAAAATATTGAAATAGAAGATAATATATATTATGTTTTCGGTAGATTTAAGAGCAACGCTTATTTAGTTCTACGTATAGAGGTCAATTCGTTGGTAAACCAGCGCACATCGATTCTCCATCGGTTACCTTCTGTTGCGTTCGTTCTGATTTACGACTTCCAAATGTATGTGTACATTGATGAACAATACATGATATAAACCCCACACCGGGCAACCTGCTAGAGAATCTAGCCTTATACATCTTGGGTCATATATTTGTCACATAACCGGAAGATGTTGTATGGCGTTAGTTATTTAACTAAACGGCTAGTACAGTTATCACGTGCCCTCATGGATCTACGAGGAAGACACAATCCTACATAATCGAGTACTGTTTATATTGGACAAATCTTGTTATAGTTGTGGGGGACGTCTTCTTACTCTCAGCTCTTGTTAAGGCTGATGTTGCTAGAGAGAGGTGAGGAGCGCCGGCCGTTCCTTTTGTCAAAAATGATGACGCGAAAAGGTCCTATCTAATGAGATTAATTAACTAAAAAATAATGATTTTTTAGCTTGCAGTACATTGTCTACATCATCTTTATCATTCCTTTCTCTGCCTTTTTAAACATAGGTCTACATAAAAATATTTATAATAGACTGAAAATATTTCAAGTTTTATTTAATGTACGAAGAATATGAAGAAGTTTTTGCTATGGAAAACTACATTGATTTAAAATCTGCAATGATTTATAAACTTTTCCTTATTTTATGTCCACAATTCCATAGAAGTCCGAAATGACGTAATATAATTTCACATTCCTCAACACAAGAAGTAAATCTATAATTTTTACCTGAGCCCGAAATGTTTTTTCAACGTTATTAGTCGTCACAGAGGCAATAAACGGTGACGCAGTCGACGCAACCAGCTGTTGCCCATCGCGTTTGTCATAAAACAATACATAAAAGCTAATTATAAATCCTACATATATGTGATGCGGTGAACTACAGTTAGGATGCGGCGCTTTGATATAAACTGTGTGCCAGGTGGACTGGGACGACCTA
This sequence comes from Papilio glaucus, assembly GCA_000931545.1. Lineage (NCBI taxonomy): Eukaryota > Metazoa > Arthropoda > Insecta > Lepidoptera > Papilionidae > Papilio > Papilio glaucus. The sequence goes on along the minus strand of JWHW01050140.1, from coordinate 267,078 downwards.
ATATTGTCTCACCGATTAGATCTCTCTATGTTGATAGAAATTACGTAAAATCTCATAAAAAATGTAGTAATTAATCTGTCTATAATTCCTAAGCGACCGAGCTTGTTGGATGTATTTTCCGTTTAAATAGCGATTAAAAGATCGACTCGATGAAAACAGAAAGATGACAAGTTGTTTTATCTCCACGGATGGTTTATGATACGTGAGTAGATAAATGGATAGGACAATACAACGAATAGTTCTCTAAAGTTTAGTTCCGAGACACAGTTTGATTCCTTTTAATCGTGGACTTTTTTTATAGAGTCCATTCAATATTTACTGATCGCTATTCATAGGCATCTGCAACAAGCTAACGAGTTGCAGATGCGCTGCCATCTTTAATATACATACGAGCCTATAAACAAAAAAAAAGATATTTCCTATTCCTATCCACCCCTTCGCGATCAAATCCTCTTCCTCTTCCCACCATTTGCTAGCAGAAGCATACTTTAACTTCTCGTCTGTCTTCTGTGAGGTCATATAATTCACAGACCCATTCGTGCAACAAATGTTGTTGCTGGCTCTGTCACTGTTAAATAAACTTAGGATGTTAACGTGCCTAGAGTTACTGTCAAGTTATAGAACTTTAAGATGAGCATCTGTTGAAATGAAAACAAAAAGCCAGGCTAATGGCCTTAATTCATGAAATTAGATAATTCATCAGCCTGTCAGTCCACAGCTGGACATAGACCTTCTATAATGTTTTTCACAGTATGCGGTACTCCGTGCACTGCATCCAGCGACTTCCTACCACACAAGGTCACCGGTCCAGCTGGAAGAAGGGCGCCCCAGAAGTGTTGATTATACATATATTAAAAACTAAAAAAACGTCCGTAATTTTTAAAAAGTATTATATTGATTCGCGATTGAAAGAGGTAATCGCACCAGTCAGTCAGTCATTGGCGACTGTCAGTCGGACCATGGACTTACACTTCTTTCCTCGCTATAATACTTTTTAACAATCAACTATTGTTTGACAACAGTTAGGTACATGTGGTGAAACTTGTTATCTTTAATTATCGCCAACCTATAAGAAGAAAACGGAAATTGGCATGTATAAAAATATTAGATGGCCTTCAAAAATCTATCACGTATCAGAGAGTCCATTAGCAATATTAAAGTTATACAAATGCGAAGATTCTACTCTCTTTATGACTCTCATGTTCTCCAGGGAACAGATTCGACGTCGTTCAACATTCTCAATTGAGGACAATATAGAAGTGTGCGCTTTGTTGAAAATATTAAAAATAGAAAAAAAAAATTTAAATGGAATAGTTGCTCTCTGAGATTTTATACATTTTATGCAAGTTATATATTATGTTTATGTAAGGTACACAGATTCTACGAAGATGTACTAAGTTAAATCTTCCAGTAAATGAAAGTAATAAGGGGTCGTCGATTAATTACGTGAGATTATTTCAGCAATTTTTTGATTCCAACCCAAGGGGGGTTGGGGTCAAAAAGTAGCTAAAAGAAGGGTGATATGAGGTGAGGTTTTAGACTTAGTCCAGATCAGGATCCGGTTGCCCGTAACACGAATAGTGCTCTCACATATTTCTTGTAGCAAAAATATATTCCGCACCGCTGATGGTCCATCTTCAGGCTAGAGCAGTCAGGTCATATGACAATTTGTCAAGACCTTCATACGTTGGGGTAATTCCAAGAGTTCGACGTAGAAGAAATGTCGCAAACGTCTTGCCATCATGCCCTTGAGGCTTCGAAGTATATAGGCCATTAGACGATTGCAAAATCGGGTACCGAGGGACCAAGCAGCGTTGCGGACGAATAGTTAGAATAGTTCGAAGTGATGTAAATGTTATGTACAGCTTAGTAATGTTGCACATTATCCACGCTGTGTCTGAAGAAAATGGTAACATAGAAAATCTCAAACCGATATACATATAAAAATTGAATTTTAATATAATATTTTGTGCTTTCTCTTACTTTTATATAAGTAATAAATAGTCTTCTGAAATAAAGTTAGACAAGTAAGACAAATGGAGCTTTGCCTTAAGTATTACAGATATGAATTGTTAACATTATCGTGACGTTTGTGGCTTTTTCACCGGCTCTGCGCGCGCTGGCTAAGCTTTAAAGGACGACAAAGCTAAGCTGTAAAAAGCATGTTTTACGTTATATTCCAACTAAAGCTAAGTGGTACAGCGAAGTGAATCATCTCCCAACCCTGTTT
>JWHW01050140.1:245093-256318 GCA_000931545.1 Papilio glaucus | reverse complement strand
CTAATAGAATTTCAAACAGCCCTTGTCCGCGGACGATACGTTATTGGTACTTGAAGAACGGGCTGCTTATAATATCTGTCGACGTGCCGTAAATTTGAATCGATGTTTCAATATGAAACAGATATATCGACATTAATACACCCCGCAATATGTTTTACTTTACTTGAAAATTCGCAGCGGGCCGTCGAGTTGTATATATGTAATGAGTTGTTAGAGTTAGAGTTACCGGTAGGGACAGTATTGGAAAAGGGTCAATATTTACTATCATTGCGTATTCCCTTGCTTGTCGTTCTAAAGCGAGATATCAATATTTAAGAAGGCTGTGGTAATTTTTAACCACATTTTTAATTTGTAAATAAAAAACGTGTGAAATTTCAAGGACGCGTTACGTTTAGGTGCATTTCGTTACACGACAGAGAAGAAAGATATAACATGAAGAGAAAGAGGGCTATGTCGATCTTTTTTGAATATTAATCTTTTGTAGATATATGTAGTCGTCGACGTATTCCATGACCTCCCGCCTTAGTTCTATGATTTCTCTTATTGTATTTGTCATTAATTTTATCTTCATGGGGTTCATTGACAAGCCTACTTTCCTGCTTTCAAGTCAAGTTGTTGTGGTATAGTTTTGAGCGTCTCTGGTGTCTCGGCAAATAGCACAATATAATCCGCAAATTGGAGGTCCCTTTTATATTTATACCAAACTTTTCCCAATCTGCTGTAAAGATTTTCGGCGAGAGTGGATCTCCTTGTCTAAGGCCTCTTTCGACGGCCAACTCTTCTAGTTCTGTTCGAGTTGTACTCTTGCTGTGGAGTTTTTGTATATTTATTTTATAATTTATTTGTTCTGTCCCCTATTTTCTAGCGTATTCCAGATGTATGTATGACTGAGGGAAAAGAAAGCCTTGCTGTAATCTACGAATTCCAAATAGTAGTTCAGTGTATACTCATTGAATTTTTCTATAATCTGCTTTATTACATGAATATGGTCTATGGTGGAATAATCTGAGCGAAGCCCTGCTTGTTCTATTTGCTCTTTTAATATATTCAATCTTTCTTCCCTTCTGTGTCTTATTATGTTATATAGACTTGAATCTTTTTACTGATGTTCGCTATGTTTTGGCGGTTATCTTTTCAATTATCTTACAGTTTATTTCTTTCGTCCATTAATTTTAATCTGTGTCTTTTTTGTCCATAATTTATTTACACCCTTCAGGATCTTCTCCAGGAAGTCGTATTTATTCTGTAGCGTTTTATATAGTTTGATGTAAGGAGTTTTCTAAATCATAGAGGATATTTTGTTGTATAGGCAGTTTTTTACGTTTGAATTTGACGGGATATGCTTCCTTAAGTTTTTATTGCCACGTGATATTGCCTCTTACCATTCTGTGATCGTTATTGAAATCTAACTTGTTTATTACGCTCACGTCGCAGAATATTCGTTTTTCTCTTGTCAGAATAAAATCAATTTCATTTTGTCTCTGCCGTTTGGAGATATCTACGTCTAGGATCACGACTTTCCTTTTTTAAAGAAACTGTTCATTATTTTTTGTTTGAATGCGAAGGAAAAATCTATTAGCCGTTGTCCATTATCGTTACGTTCCCCGCTGCTGTAGTTCCAAGTACGAAGTCGTCCTTGTTTGATTTCCTACCCGTCTTTGCATTAAAATCTCCAATGATTATTCTATTTTTGGTTATTCTTTGCATTACTTCAGTCAATTTTTGGTAGAACTAGTTCTCCTCTATCTTCATATCTTGTTCGCTGGGTGCGTAGGCTTGAAAAATTGATAACAATTGTTTGGATCCACTCTTTTGTATATTGAGAACTGAAATTCTGTGACAATCTTGTCTTTTAGGTATTTTTATAAGAAACCCAATGCCGTACATCCCTTGCTTTCCATCTTTGTAATATTTATATATAGTATATTCGTTGTATTCTCTTATTTTTTCTCATGATCTTTTGACTTTAAACTTACAAAAACTGATAATGCCCCATTTTATTTGTTTTATAGCGTGTTCTAATTCTAACAATCTATGTTCATCCATTAATGTTTTGACGTTTATAGTTGCTAGGTATATTTTATTTTCTTTTTATACTTAAAGTTGAGTTTCTAAGGAGTGGTAAAGTTATATTAATATTGTATAAATGTAAAATACTTAAATATATCAAGAATAAATAAGTCAAATAAATACATGCTCGTGCCGGTAACTCAGAGGGGTAGGCAGAGATTATGGATTTCCATTTGGCGTGATCCTGACACAACTCTCTCGCTTCTTCTACGAGTACATCCATACATCTTTTTACAGATTCGATAGACGAGAAAACTAGAAACCTTATTGGCAACAAAACACTCTTAGACATTTCAATTGCAATGCAATTCAACATATGTTCCACAATGGAAAGTTCCGCGTGTAATTTCTAATATAATTCAATACAGATTGAGTCCGTAATGAAATAGAGCTATTTTATCGGTTAGCGGTCTAGAGTTTCAATTAAATGAATGCTAGGCATTTATCGATGTTCAGGCTTCCACGAGCGCATCCATTGAGTTGTTTACCTAACAGTTGGTTAATTCAATTTGCTATTTATTTGCTTGATGTTTAAAATACTTTGTTTCATGCGGCCTCTGCGTTATTACCTTAAAGTTATATTTCATTTGATTTACACTTTTTTAATTAAGTAAACCACTTTGCTAGAGGAATAAAACCTACGTTGCATGTGAGTAAATGCCGTTTTAAAATTTGTGTATTATAAGGTTGAATCGGTGTCATCGACTGCAACCAAAAATGTTTTCCTACGCATCTATTTCTGGGTAGGAAGAATCTCATCTCACCTTGCGCTTTGATAACAGTGGTGGTGTGACAAGTAATCCCTTTGTTGGTTAGGATTAGGACGACTTAGGCGTCTAGAAAGTTTTTGGATTGAGTTCGCGCATTGACTTCATTGAACGTCTTTAATTGTTTTTCCAAGATTCAAAGGGACCTCATGCCCTCACTTCACTTTGTGACCAGAGAGTATTGAAACAATGCCTTTCGGGAGTATTGTATTACGAATGTCTTTTTAAATTTGTAAAGCTCTTGAAAATTAATTGGGAGAAGTTTGATTAGAGATTGAATAAAATAAAAAATGTTAGGCAATCAAAGACCTTTAAGCCGTTTATAATTTTTGGCCAACTCAATCGTTTATACACTGGGCGTCTATTTTTGTCAGTTTCGTCACTAGTTGTATGAAGGACGCTGAAATGTGGTTGGTTTAGGATAAAAGCTTTCGTACGTGTCGCACTACGGCCGCTATAAAGACGCAGGCCCAAGTTTACGACCCCTGCACTCGTGCCGATAATAAATTACGCAATTCATAAAAGGGATAGAGTACCCGTTGAGGTGCTATCGTACTCCTGCGGATGGTCATTACCGAACAAATGTTAATTCATTATCGAGCCGCAACTTTAAATCGTCACCATTATAATCGAATATAGTATTATTTCTATGTATTTCAAATTCGTTGTTATCAGATATAAATAATGGAAAAAGCGTCAATTCAGTTTGATAAAAAAATATTCCTAACAAAATATTAAAAAAAAAAACTGATTTGACAGAGTTATTATTTAAAGGATAACATGTTAATATTAATTTAAAGGAATCAAATATTTCAAACAGGAAAATATTTTCTGTTTATAAAATATTTTTTTTTTGCAAATATTTAATTGGAAAACTCTGAAATTACAGAATTGGTTACATCTATTATTTGCTTCATTATAGGAATGTTACATTATCTAAGTATTTATCGTATTTTTTATTATCATCGTGCAATATTTAACGTGAACAGTATCATGTAGTAATAAAAATAAATGTACCAATAGTAACACTTGACGACCACGTGGTCCAGTTGTTAGAGTAGGTACGGAGGTAGTTCTTTAGTTCACAGCACACCAAAAGATTTCATGACTTTTTGCAATAATTTAAAACAATTTTTTTTTGGCTAAACACAGTAATGCGATAGATTCACTAATTGATGAAATTTGATTTTACAATTGATGCCTCTCTACCCCAGTTGGGTTAAATAACGTGGCGTTATATTTTCTTTCTAAACAAAATTGTACAACTGACCTTTCAATCTAGTTTTGAAAAGTGTTACTTCTTTAGTTTGCTTCACGATGTGATACTTGTAAACAAAGGTTTTTACGTTAAAATTCGTAAATTCCAATATATTTTCGAAAAACAACTTTTATTTATATTAACCTTACAAATTTGTTATCCATATTACATAATTTCACTTTACTTTATCTCACGATATCTACAAAATTTACGATGAAAGTATAAATAGTGTAATGGCCGCCATGTATGGCAATAACGTCACGTTTGTTCGCTTACAATAATCATATCAAGCAATAAAACAAGGTACAGTTTAATTCATGACTGAAAAATTAAAATTTAATCCAAACGTATATTATAAATGCGCATGTGAGTTTGTTTGTTACGCTTTAACTTGGTAACCACTCAACCGATCATGATGAAATTATACAAACACATTCTCAAGGGTACAAAAATTAACATAAGGTGTCTTTTAACGCGAAAAAAAAACTTACCGAGAAACAGAAAAAAAAACATTTAGGTTGCCATGGTAATGGTAACACGAGAATAACAACTTTTTGAGATTTATATATAATTCCAAGTTATAATACTACGCGTATTATATTTCAAAATAACAAAAAAAGGAAAATAAGCAACGTATGCATGCGAAGCCACAGGCAACAGCTAGCCATGTTATAGAATGAAGATAGTCTTTTAAAATACGTTTGTCGAAATAGATTAAAAAATAAACGTAGTGTGCTATTTACGTATGCCTATTAGAAATAGAGCCGATCGACGTTTGCTCTCTCGGGACTTTGATCTTGAATCTTGGTTTATTCTTTGACATTTTTTCAATGAAGAATTAATGTAAACATAGCATTATTTCACGCACGATTTGATTATACGACGCTTTATTCGTCTAAGGGCCTAAAGGACATAAATTTATTTCATTACGCCACGCTCCTCGACTTCGTACGGGTAAAAGATTATATACGACTACATTTTTTTCCGTCATAAATTCGTACGAGTTTTTTATGTTTTTCTTTTTAAAATAATATTCATAAATTAATTAGTTTATAGAAAGCCTTATCTAATGATATACTTAAATCTTTCTCATGAATTAATCTGTCTGATGGAAAAACCGAATAAACATCGGTTCAGTAGTTTTTGAGTTTATCTCGTTTAGACATATGATGCGGGGACAGGACTTTGTTTTATATTATGTAGTGATTTAGTGTTGTATATATGTATAAATCACACATTTTATTAATGTGTTGTTGATGTACAGACATTGTAGCGTTCCGTTGTAGGCATATAACCGGCGCGGCACTAATCAAAATTGTATATTTCATAAATCGTGACTATACAATTTAGATAGAAGTATTTATTCCCATCAGGTGGATATAATTTTAATAGCTAAATTCTTTGAAGACGAAAACAATTTTAAGGTGTTTATTACCGTTTAATTTTTTATAAGTTTCGACCGAAATACGTAAATTTCGATTGTATATTTTTGTTTTAAATTATACAGAATTATAATGGCACTATTGAAATATTTTAGTGCAACACCGGCGGCGCTACGTAATCGAAAATAGTGACGTCCATTACCTATGTTTACAAAAGCGATAAAAAACACGAAAGATTTGTTATTACATCATATCATCGGGAATGCCTCGGCCGTGTCTACGTTACGTCCAAATTGAAAAAATATATTCGAACGGCGTCATTTATAGTGATATTGTAAGTCGATACAGTGTTATTCATTTCGTAAAATAAATAATGATAATTTAATATGACACTTTCATAAGTAAAAGCGCGTGGAAGTGGTCATAGTACATGAGAAGGAAAAAGAAATTAAAAAAACTCAGGCAGTTACAAGGACTGCTGACAGAAGTGAAAACTCAAATAAAAACAAAACCGATGGGAAGGAGCAATAATAGTTCATAAATAAATAAATGATCAACAAAAATTAGCTTTTGCATCTTAACAATAAAATTCAAAATTGAATATCCAAAAATCAATGAAAAAAAATGTCACCGAAACTATTCTAAATTCAAATAAGCATATTCTTCACGCGAATATATAAAATTTTCGTTTAACGCGACTATAGAAGTTTTCACTTCAAGGAAAACATGGCCTCGTCGGAAAGAACCGGCTCAATATGTGCCATGGTGCTTTAATAAGTGGCGAGAGAAAAGGCATGGGAGAAATGTGTTTTGAGTCGAAATTAATATATTCATAAGTGAGATCATACTAAAAATATTATAAATTCGAATGTGAGTTTGTTTCTTTGTGTATTCCGCTTTAACGCTTTAACTAACGACTCAATCGATCATAATTAAATTTTGCACACAGGCACAGGCACACTGGCAGGGGTACAGTTACGTTACCGAGAATCGAAAAAAAAAAAACTGTCACCGAGATACATAAAACCTTCGTTTATAATATCACTTGCCATGATCCATGAAAAAGTTGTTATTGTCAAAACATTAAATATTTTAAAGTTTTCTACGTCCATCTTACAAAAAAATCTAATGTAGAAAATAAATGCGTGCGAAGCCGCGGGCAACAGTTAGTTTATATGGATGTGTAAACGTGAGACAAATATTACCAGAACTGTGACAGACGAAAATTCAATAAATCTGCCTGCTCCTAAATAAGGGTTATATTTATTTTATTGATTTTTGAATAGAAAGCTTTTATAATTAAACTCGTAGAAAAGATATATCTGTACGCCTAATTTAACACTTTTAGCACTCGCGTGTTGATATGTAGAACGTAAACTGACCGCCACATACAGATTTAATGATTGCGGGACTCCGTTACAGCAACCATTCAAGTGCGTAATTCACACGTTGCCGGCAACAGTTCTAAAATATCCCCGCGCGAACATAACAGCTTCGAGTTTTCTAAATAATTAATAAAGTCGCCGACGGAAATGTCGCCCTTGACTGTCGCACCATAGTATCGAGAAATAATACGTCATAATGAGACAGAGTAAGGAGTTGACGACTTATTATGAACACGTGCTGACGACCAAAATCAGGTTTAGATACAAAATATTATTTGTATTCATTTTTTTAATCGCGTTTTCGAAGCCCTAACTATTGACTTACACACACACAAATGAAATTACGTAAAATGTAATAACTTTCATGAACAAGCCATTTAGATTTTATAGTTTTTAACGCATCGACTGAAACGTAATAAACAATTTAGAGTAAACGTCACACATTTTAGTGGTCATAAAGCACTGAAATATTTTTAATGCTCTTATAACAAAATTTCGTTGCCAGTGTTGTTACTCTGTTTTCAGTAATAATCATAACAAGTTTAAACAACATTAACAAATAGATGATTTGAACATTGAATATTTTTTAACTATTTTATATTAATTAATCATTTCTAATATGTAAATAAAACATGTTTAGGCTACTGGAAAAACACTTTTTACCTCTAAATCGGAGTCTAAGCCGTTACTTGAATGTGCGTCCGATTTCAGGGATACTCTATTAGGCTTGCGATTGAGACTGTTGACACCCATCAGTTTGCTAGACCTTTCTAAAATGCTGTTCCCATTGCTCACGATCTCAGGCTCGCGAAAGGAAAGCTTCTTCCTCGGCCTTTCATTACTATCTTGGATTTGAACATCAGCATTCAGACTTTCATTAAGAGGTATCCCTAGTCGCGATTGTATGCATACATCATCAGTCGATTCGAAATGGCGTTTGATAGGAGTGATTTCCCTAGGGTAGGTACCGCCGAAGTAGTCTAAGTTATCTTCGTAACGTTTCGTGGGGCCAACCGACTGTGGTCTCGGTTTAACCCTGTCACAAACAACATATTCACGGGGAAGACCTTCGATTCGACTCCTATGTTTACTTGCTCGCATTTCACTGAACTCTGGGTCGGAACGACTACTCTTGAGCCTTTCGTGGTTCTTCTTCCCTTTGGATTCATGTTTCTTGGACCTCTGTTGCTGATCATTCTTTGACTTCAAGGCTCCACCGAGAGAGACGAGAGTACTCCGAGCTTTCAATAATACTTCTGTAGGCAAACTCTTCAAAAGGTTGTCATTCTTTCGATTCTTCCCATCGTGATCCTTATGATTGGACATGGCGTTTGATTTATTTTTATTAAGCACATGAGAGTTAACCGGTGTTTTCGCGTTTCTTTCGAGTGAGCGTGCGTGTGGAACGCGCTCTACCGCGACGCTTCCCACGAAACAACTGAAGTGGTGGCGGCATGGTCGGCGCGTGCGTCGCGCGTCTCTACAAGCACCACAAATAAACACATTCGCGTATTCTCAGCGGCTCTGTCTGAATAACGTTGGCATCGCGGATCACCGATGCACTTCCACACCTATATGGATGAAACAAGTTTATTGGATACGCTACGTTTATTGCTGAATTCAACGTAAACGCCGAATCAAAGAAAAATTCTTGCAAAGATTAAATTTAATAAAATATGAAAATCAAAAGTAATACCAAAGTTTTCCTTTTTTTTATAAATATACTAATCCGTACCATCCTTCGATTACTACATTCTTTAACTTCACATGGGATTTTGGTCAAGTTTTTTATTAGTTCACCGGTATATCAGTACCCTTTTTAAGTAAGCTACTAATCTGATCGATATGATTTTTCCTAGGGCGTCCCCAACCAACACTGCCACTCACGTTAGTAATACAAATTTGATTTTCATCCTTTCAACATGCCCGTATATATTGAATATCAATAATTAAAAAAATGTTTTTATACAAATGTACTCTGTTTTAACCTGTTTTGGCAAAGTTACATAAGTATTTAATATGACAAAATATGAAGCTGTCGTTGTTCACAACAACATAGTTGTATAATTTTAGAGCCGTAAACCGAGAGTCTATTAAACGCGAATAACAAATTATAAGCCCACGGCTTGAAAGCTATCGTACTCTACTCCCAATGACTAGTTTTATAACAATGAAGTGATGATTGAGTTAATAGTCGTCCAAGGCTGGTGTAGGCCTCCTCATTGATCGCCACAAAGAGCCCCCATACCACCCATATCCCGCAACCTTGACTAGATCATCGATCCATCTTGTGGGAGGCCTACGTACTCTGCGTCGATCTGTCATATTAGCCATCCGTCCTGGGAGCAATGTGTCCGACCCATTGACACTTAAGCTTGTAACATGTCGGCAATTTTTACAGTAGATGAACGCAGATAGTCACATTGACTGTAGCACCAAAGTATTTGTCTTCTATGTATACGTTATTAAAAGATGCTTTATTAGGATTAAAACCATCCACCAACCAATAAAAGTATTACACGTACAAAAATTACCTCAGGTTGTTATTTGTTTTCAATTAAAGAAAGAAACGAATTCTGAACCAAAACAATTAACAGCCGATGGCTTAATTAAAGAACTTGTCTTCAGTAATAGTGTTTAGTACTAATCAACGAAATTACGTTCCTCGTTGAGTTATCGACGCTCTAAAAGAGTATATCTTTCGTGTAATTTATGTTACTCGCAACCGTATTGTTTTCTCTCAAACGTTTAAAGATGTTTAACACTATTTCACTGTAAACGAACAGATTTCTGTTTTCGACGGATAGTGATTTAAGATTACGTATTTTAAAACAAGGCGAGTCGAATGAAAGGGAAGTCGATACACGTACAACGTTAAAATACGTCGAAGACAAAACATCTATTTCATGATGATTTTATAGTGTAGAATATTCAATCAAACACTCATAAAGGAAAGAAAGATGAAATAAGAAATCACTAAACGTTTAAAATATGCAAACATTTATATTGAATGCATTTTGTATTGGCTCTTGAGCTTTATTTACTCGTTTGAACGATGGTCATCATCTGCTTGTATCAGATTACTGCTAGACATAGGCCTTCCCTTATACTTTTTACAGTATGAGATAGTGTCGCTTACGGACTTTGTGGAAGTATACGCGTTAATACGAAAAGCACTCAGCAATAGAAATGTAAGTTTATGTAGAACTTTTGTTTGTGTACTGCTATATTTTTTTGCGAAGCTCTGTCTCTCATTCTATCATTTAGTGTCTTAGTTTTTAAGAAGATTCATGTTTGGTTTTTGCATATACATGTTATTGTTTTGCATTAACTGTAATTGTACGAATATTACACGAAAAACTTACAACGTATTAAATAAAATATGTACCTATGTATGTTTAATAGTACCATCATTAATGTATGCTTGTCGGAAGGCTATTCTTTGGTGTCGTGACCTAAATTTCCATATTGTAAATATAAATTATTTTCATCAACGCCTGCTTAAAGAATAACATCGTAACTATGGCCAGATGGTTATTCAAGTCAACGTTAATTAATGAAAACAAACAGTCGCATGAATTAAAGTTATTTTAGAAACGCAGTATATTTTAAAATGCTCACGGTTTCTTGTTTATTATTGTATTCAGTTGCTTTTTGGCCGAACCCGTTTATTTCTATTTTTGTTATTCTTTAATTAAATAAAAATGTAAGCGAAGACTGACAAATTGTTAAAATGTTTAGACAAGTAAAGATAACTGCCATGCATTTCTGAATTTTCCTATTACAACATATAATGTTATGGAAAGAAAAAAAGACTGATAACAGTCGGTTATCGGTGCGGGCTCTACCACTATTAGCCCGAAAGTTCAATATTATATACATCAATATTACTTTTTCACCATCTAGTTACTTGAAACGAAACCAAAAGTATTTTTTTTTGTTTCAGACTTATAGTGGTAAAACTCGCAACAACAACATCTTGTGCACGAATGACCGGCTCGACCGGTGAAATACAACTACCTGACAGAAGACAGGCGTGGAGTAGAAGTACGCTTTTGCGTTATGCTTGATGAGTTAGGTGCCGGAGGCCCAATTTCAGTTCTCTTTCCTTTCCCAAAGAGGATTGGAGAAAGAGGATTGGTCAGGGAGGGGATGAATTGGGAAAAGGAAATATCTCATTTCCCCTCTTATACCCTCCTCCAATATTAGGTGACCTGCTTTGTCGTTGCCATCTTCTTCCATTAAAAAAGCCAGAGTGTCAAGCAGATCGGGTAGAGCTCGTCGTCGACGATGTCGCTCTCCGTTGTATGCGATCAAATGAAAGAAGCTGATATTGGGGTGCTCCCGCCCAGTGATGTGAGCG
>JWHW01050140.1:233921-244230 GCA_000931545.1 Papilio glaucus | reverse complement strand
GACCTGCTTTGTCGTTGCCATCTTCTTCCATTAAAAAAAACTGTCAACGAAAAAGTTATTTCAAAGGCGATACGAAACAAAAACGTATTGGCTGATGACATGATTAATATCTTGCGTGAAACTTGGATTTTAAGATAAGAATAAAATTAATAACAGCATAAATGGAAATTCGTAAGCGATCAGGTTTCTTTTTTTTTAGAAGAGGGGGACAAAAGAGCGGTGAGAACGCCGAGGTGATCAACGCTGCTGCTGTGCGTGGCAGAAATTTTTGGGAGAACCGCACTGTTGAAGAATGCCAGGCATCCAGGTGGTGTGTATGTTACCTGGCGGTCTGTCGTGTCGTCCGAGTACTAAACTCGGCGGCAGGAGTCGTTGCAAACAGTTCTTCGGAACACTTCTTCCACGCAGTCTTCCAAGCGACCGCGAAACTGAACGTCACTCGATATGTCAAAGCCGAGAATACCGATACAGTCAGTGGCATTGAAACGAAGATCCACGACAAAGGGGTAGGTGCACATGTAAAGTCAAACAGAGAAGCAGCACCGTATACCGTTGTTCTTGCCTTTTCAACGGGGAAGGTATGACGACATCATTGGATTTAGGTCCTTTTTTAGATGTTTTTTCAATGATACCATGACTTAGGGCGTTGGGGTGGACGTATTTTCGATTGGCGATACCGTAGACAAGAGTAGAACTAATGATTTTACCTTCATTAAGGTGATCATAAACATTTCAACCTATCTATAACATAATTTCATTCATTAGAAGCTGAATGAAGTTATTCAAGGGCGTTAATGGGATGCCAAGGTTAAGGCCGTGTCACTGAGTTATCACCGTCCTCGTAAAATATTAAACAAGGTATCGGAATCTTCTTAAAGAGTGTTTATTTATTTACGGTGCACGAAATTAACTACAGGCTATTTATCGAATAACTGTTGACTACTAATATTGTACCCGAAATCCTAATCGAAACTAACGATTTGACCTACCGTTGTTTGATGCGGTTACCACGAAACTCATCGGTCTGTTTGAAACATAGTTTATTTACTTTTTACAATGTTTAAGATTCTCTAGATGTCGACACGTGGAAGTTTATGTTACTATTTAATGTATCTAGATCATTTAAAGAAATGGTCTAAGATAAGACATAATAAATTTATATTTTCATCTGTTATTTGATCAGGACTTATTATATGTAAATTAATAAAATACAAGTGGGTTGCCGAGTTAAATCTTGGGCGAGTAGAATGTTAGACTCGTGTTCGATTTACCGTCCACAGAAACTTGACATAAAGATTTGCTAACGGCAAATTAAGCAAGGGTTCAATCTCATTTGGTTATTACGATTTAACAGCGTTAGTACCAGACTTACCTCAGCAACCCATTTTTAATACATCATCTTTATCCCTATTCTTTACCTCTCATGTGGGGTCGGAACAGTATGGACGTATGTAGGTTTTACCTAAAGTTATAGGCGGGAATTGTGATTTGTAATTCATCAATAGTAAATATTATATAACATATATCTAGATCCTGATCAAATAACAGATGAGGCTATAAATTTATTATTCCGTATCTTATACTTAAACAGTATTCGTATTCCTGCTGCGATAAAATGTTTGGAAATCAATTGGTGCTTTAAAGTGTCGCCGCAAACGACTGAAGTTCGATTTTACTGTAACAGTCTGACCGTTAAGGTTCCACTGGAGTTGATTACAGTCTCAATTGATAATAAAAATGAAGTGGCTAGCGTAGTCGCAACTTAACAATGTCGACAAATAGTAGAAGTACATATTTATTAGCTATAAGTTTCTCACTACGTAAGCTCATTTCCCGCTTCTACAATTTGAAAGCTCAATAATTTAATTTAACAATTGTTTTGAATAGCAGCAATACGAGAAGTCAAGATAATGAACTTCAACAATGAATGAGACGTAGAAGGAAGCAGTTTTTTTAATGATACACTATTTTATTATTGTTTAATAATATCCCTTTATAAGAATAAGCTTTTAAATGGATTAGTGATTACTGTTCTGAATGAATTTTATAAATTTTAAATGATTTTTATTAATGTAAGCTTCTTTAAAACTGTTCAATATGTAAACATCATGAAATTTAACAGGAATAAAAGGTTTTGTTTATTATTTACAGTTTGTACACGCTTGCCAGTATTGTTTACATTCAAATATATTAATGTTTGCTATTGCGAACGTTTCAATTAACAAATATGATTTCGTTTCAATATAGATAATATATAGATATTCATAGTACTGATACAACTTTGCTAGTTTCTAATTAATAATTTTTGTATAGAGTCTAGTAGTAGTAGTCGAGTCCTTTTGTAGCTTGTATAGCTTGTTCAGTATCCACCGCATCAGTCCTGAATTACCTTTGGGGGGACGCACGGTGATTAAGGGGAGTGTACAGCCCTTTATAACCGTACGGCCAAAGACTTTATGGCAATGCTTTTGTATATATTTTTAATATACTAGTCATTTGAATCACCTTACACATCAAACATCTTGAATCCTCGAGTTGGATATTGTGTGACCTGATTTCTATTACCCTTACCTTGATGCTTACACCAGAATTTCATTTTTTCATTACGTACGAAATACCGGCTTACACTTTATTTATCGAAAGAACATATTGAATTTACGAGTGTGTTATCATGACACAAAATATTCGCTCCGGCAAACTTACTGTAGCATTTAATTTTGCAATATGGATTTTTGTCAATTTTTTTTATTACTGATACTGAAGTTCTTTTGTTAAGTTTACATTTTCTTTGCATTTTCATCCCGTATGTGAAAAAAGGCTATACATGAATCAACTTAAATACCGTTAATATATTTTTTAAATCCTACGTTAACTTTATGAATAAGTGTATAAATTAATGTAGGGATGGTCGCTTGGTTTTGGGGTCGAATTCCAGCGGAAAAGCGTGAATGTCGAATGAGTTGAGCGTTCATAATTAATGTCTGCAATTTTTATTACAAGGTTTTATTACACTTTGATATAAGTAAGATTTATTTTTTATAATTTAGCGACCCGCCCCGGTTTCGCAGTGATAGTTTACTATACAAACGTTCATCTTCCTACTTGTAATCGCGCCAACTGTCAAACGAATGACAGTTATGCTAAAAACGCTAAGGTTACCTACATTGGAAATGTTAATATGGTTGTTAAGTTTTCTTAATTTTTATAATTTCCCGCGTACCTTTCTCTTTTGTTTTTCATTAGAATCATCTCCAGAGAACCGACACGAAAAAAAAGAATTGGTGATATCAGTCCTTCCGTTCACACTTTCCCTTGGTCACACACACAATGTCGTGACCAAGGGAAATAGGGATTAATTTTTATATTTATTGATGGAATTTTTTGTATCATAGACTCGATAAAAAGCGAATTAGGTTTTTTATCGAGTCTATGGATTTGATTTATTTGTCTTAGGGATTGTGGTTTTAGGCTAAACCGTTCTTATTTTTCTTTTTCGCTGTAATTTGATTACGCGTATAACTTTGAATTATAAATAACATGTATCCAAGAGTTAACACGGGAAGTTTGTGTTCAGGATCAAAGGTACTATGTCCTCTTTTGTGCTCCGGTAATGTAGGGCAAAATGATGATCATTTCAAGATGATCGGTAAAGGCGTAAAAGCCTAACGAACAGTTTTACATTCGGATTTATAATATTATTAGGATTGTAACTTCAACGCCGGTTCGTGGTCATGGCTGGAATTTGAAAATAAGTTTTTTTTGTGAAATCTGATTACAATTTCACCTTTTGTTAGGTAGTGATGTGACCAAACGCTAGTACGCACTAGTTTATCATTTCACTATTTTCTTGAACGTATACATCATAATCGGACGAAAGTATTGACAGGAGGAACAAATTGTTTTGTTCGAATTGGAGGTAACATATACCTACAACAAAAGGATGGAGACTAGTAAATCGTCTAAGCCACCAATAGATGGGCATAATCACCTTGAACAACACTCGGAATCCCAATTACTTGCTGTTCACGCAAAGAAAGCCGGTAAGATATAAAAACATAGTAATAGAGCAAGCTCAACTTCCGCACAACTATAAAAAAATATCAAATCAAACAAAATTAAAAGACATCCTAGACAACATATCATCTTCAAAGAGAACAGACGGTTTATTATTATCTAACATCAATCATTATAACTAAGAAATATTTGCATTTGAATTTTTAAATGAACGCATCCGATAATATATTATGTTTTACAAATGTAGTATAGAAATAGAATAACGAAAATAAACAACTGTTATTATTAAAATAACAGTTGATTGTTTATTTTGTAATTGTATTGTATTTCGGTAAAATATCAAATAATCATGAATATTTTATTCAAAGTCATTAATGTTTTCTACTGACAGTCGGATAGAAATAGCTAGTGTATATCCTGTTTTGGGTTGAGGGAAAATGAATTCATAGAAAAGTAATTACAATTTCAGCTCGTTAGAAAGGTGTGTTTTGTTCAGTCCATTCAGTTGTGAGCTAGAGGGTGTTGTCTGATGAATACATTTGTAACTCTTATATAGACAACTGGACTGTTTGAAGCTAGCAATTGACTACAAACCGTCTGATTTTGTCACCACAGAGGTGTTGTGTTCCATAAAGACAGCTGTGGGCTGAATCGTTCTCGAAGCTGCGCGTCTGAAGTAGTCCTTACTCCTTCCTCATTAATTGTATACGAAAATGGAAATGGGCACATCTATCTATATATAAAAGGCGACGTGTTTATGTATGTTCCCTATATACTCCCATAACGGCTAAACCGATTTCGATGAAATTTTCAGGACACATTTGGTCCAGGACTGATTGGTCCAGAATTCCTGTAAAGTTTGATAGCGATCGGATCAACATAATTAGTGCCACCCAGACGAAGCCGGGCGGATAACATTATAAACGTGATGCATTAAAATTAACAAATCTAGATACTGAGTAACGTTAATGTCTACCCATTATCTCCACTAATTGCCAGTGATTGCGTTCCACGCTACCTTTACTAATTGCAAGCAATACAGGGACGGTCGGCTTACATTTGGCTGCGGAATTCTGAGTTGGCGTTCATATAAATTACCGACAAAGATAACAGCTTATAATTGTAGTACAAGATACGCCGTAAAAAATTTAAACCCTCATCTGTTATTTGATTAGGACCTAGATTAAATCGAATTTGAGGCTAAAATTCCGTTGTACGTCAAAATAAATTTGACCCTTAGAGTAGCCAACGGCGAGTTACGCAAATGTACATATTATCTAACATAAATAATTTAGGTCCTTATTAAATAACAGATGAGGGTACAAGTTTATTATGCTCTATCTTAGATCATTAGTGTAGTATGATCCAACTGCAATATTCCTTATGAAATGATGTATCTGTAAATATTCTGTAAGCGAAATCAAAGCAAGACTCGCTGTAACTTTTTTCTGTTTGATTTGCTTCTAAGACTTATTTCCCGTAGCGATTTAATTTGAAATGGTTTATAAAATGTTCGTTTTATTTTCTGCGTTGCACAATTTTCTCGGATATATTGGAAAAATCTGCCCTGTCGTCACGTTTTCCGCGATATCACGAGCTTGCGCGTGTAAAAACTGTTCGATTTTTTTTTGTAAAAAAGGAAAAAGCGGTCTGCAAATAGACGTTCTGGATCAGAGCTAACAGAAACTAATCCAGTTCTATAATAGAATTCGCAGAGTTATATATACGTATGCACACGTCACGTGGCATCGTTATATGGAAAATAATACTTTTTATAGCAAATGTTTGTTGTAGGACTAATGCTTATAAAATAAAACTCGCATGATAAAATGTACAGCAATGATTTTTATGAGTATTTTAAAGTTTTTATTATTATGTTACCGCATTGAGGTAATTCGAGTTAGGTTATTTATTCGGGATAGGAGAACAGGTCCCCTGTTGACCTGTCAGGATGACCAAAATGTGACATGTGTGATTTTATCGCCATACAACAAGTACCGTCCTGATACAAGAACCATTTTTTTTAATTGCATCAAACCGCACTAAGCGGTTTACATCGGTTGGGGTTCGATCTTAGGACTCAAGCTGTAACATTGACATCAGCTTCCTTTAACCTCTAAGGAATTATTTTGACGTCAATTCACATACTCGTATATCTCATTGAATATGACTTTAGATGTACTTGACCATGTTAAATGTTTATTTTGTGGAAGTTAACCTGACTGGGACTATAATAGACTAAGTTTAAAATATCATTGAAATCCTAGTTCGCGCACTTATAGTATTCAAGTTTTATATGCTGGTTCATATATACTAATGTTATAAAGAGGTAAATTGGGTAACTTGGTAAAGGTTATTAATGATTCAATCAATTGCCCAAATTTGTATTATAAAATACAAGTAAAATTAACTTTAATAAAATATATATCACACACTAATTTAATTAATTCTTAAAATATATTTCTTATTCTTTCATATTTTTATTCTTTTGATATAAAAATGATTGTACTTTTATTTTCCCCTCGGTTTTACGTTTGCTGTTCCTTGTTATGTTATACGTGTAGTATTACGTTGTATATATATTAGCAATTAGGCTTCGCACGAACTCCTTATTTATATTATGTATATATATATATATATCCCCCTTGAACTCGAACAAAAGATTTCATCAAAATCGGTCCAGCCGTCTAGGAGGAGTTCAGTGACATACACACGCACACAAGAAATATAATATAAATAAAATAGATAAATAGATATGTTACAACATAAAAAATTGCTTCGTAGTAGATGTTCTCGTTGTAATCGAGAACATCTACTACGAGGCTATCTATTTATTGTGAACCAACAATTTTCAAATAAGTGTTGGAATTAAAAAAAATTCAAAGTAAAAACAATATTTACAGTAATTCTCATTTAGCTTTACAACGGAAGACTAACATCGACGGCTCAACAATAGCGTTCATCGTTGTCCATAACGCTTATCTTTATGATTGATTTTCGCCTTCAATGGAATTTGTAGGATGCTAGCCTTATTTATTAAATGATTAATAACTCGGATGATACACATTAAGAATGGCAGAATGTAGCAAATGATCCTAATTACCTGATTAAATACTACATAAATGCAGACAATCTTATACTTTGTTGAACTACCCCCATGCTCATCTAACATATTCATACAACGGTCGCTAAATTCAATATCTCATAAAATTTAATTCAACGACTTCGTGAAGATTTTAAACAATCAACTGTCTAAAGAGCATTCCTGGCTATGTAATTCATCCTAATACTAATATTATAAATGCGAAAGTTTGTAAATATGTATGAATGTTTCTTATTCTTTCACGCAAAAATGGCTGAACGGATCTGAATGAAATTAGGCACAGAGATAGATTACAGACCTATATGCTAATATAGTCTACTTTTCATCCCGGAGAAATGTACGGTTCCCGTGGGATAATTTTTAAGAAGTTGTCTACGTATATAAAAGGCGATGTTCCCTATGGATTCCGAAACTACCGCTACCCGGGCGAAGCCGGGCTGATCACTAGTTTATAGTATTTTAGATACGTGATAGCCTATTCGAAAACCTTTCTTACACAGTTGTTAGACGGATCACACCGCTTGTACAAAGTAAAATTTAAATAATAATATAAATAATAATTTTATATAAGGCAATTTCGTGCCACAGCGAAAACAGAAAAACGTAATGAGTCTAAATTAGGAAACGGCTTCCCGGACTTCAATTATTTGTAATATAAGATAAAAAAATACGCATTTCATTCGGCATCACGTAATCAGTGATTCCGAAACTCGTAATTTTTGCGATATTAATTTGAGATAAATTCTAACATTGAATTTATGCTTTACATTTATATGAATTATCGGAAATTCAAGCGATTCAATGACCTCTAGTAATATCCTAGCGTTATAATTAATTTTATCAGTAGTAGATTCATCAGCAGCTGTAGCTTTTACATCAACATCGCATAAGTACAACCGGAGAAGTGCCGAACAGTTTTTTGTTTCGTCTACCGAGGAAGATGCCGCAAGATATCCTGATCAAGATCATGGGGAGAGAAAATAGTAATATTATTTTCTTATTGTGATTACGGATTTCCATTTGGTACGGTCTTGGCACAACTCCGCATGTTCTGCATTCATATGTTTCTATGGTTCGTTATGTATGTTGTTATGTAGAATTATTTTTATACATTATTTGTCTAGAATATCGTAGAATCTTATAATACACATGAAAATATGAATAACGAACTTGCTTATATACTATTGAGTTACTTAATTCTAATTGTTTCAGACGTATACTGTGATAGAGCTGCAACAACATCTGCTGCATGAAGCCGACTCGACTGGTCAAATACCACGACCTCACAGAAGACAGGCGTGAAGTAGAAGTAGAGGTGCCGGAGTCCTTCTTTCTTGTCCACTTTCCCTTCCCATCCTTTTCTAATAAATAAGGATGGGAAAGAGAAGAGGATTTGACGGGACAGGATATGGATAGAATTGTAAATATCTTTTTTTCTTTTTATCCCTTTCACTATCCATTAGAAGTAATACATCTGCAAAACTCATTAGCTTGTTGCGGATGTTCAAGCTCCTGCTCGGTTGACACTATATTGTATACTAAAAAATACTTACAGTCCTCTTGCTCTTGAAGACGTTGCAAGTAAACTCATTGGTGGCGCCGTCTCTTGCGATGTAAGAGAAGATGTTGAGATCGGAGCTGTCATGGGAGACGTAGAAGATGCGGTAGATCGGATGATGCAACACCTCCAAGGCCTCGCGAGGTTGGGTAGTCTTGCGCTTCCGGGTGAAGAATCTTCTTACCTGTTGGATAAAATAAGAAGTTAGCCTTCTTATGAACGTTTGAGCTCCTTATGATAAAGATGACCCTCTACCCTTAAATTCGTCTACACCTTCCATTTAGCATTTTTATTTGTGATAGACTTATGATTTAGAAGAACAGAAACTTATTGGTACAACCAGCTAGGAATATTAAGGTTTTACCCCATTAAAAACTGTTTTTATGATGCAATTCTTAAACGGAACTTTCATTGCGAGAGAGAACGATTTAGTAATAGGCGAGAAGAAATAAATTTCCGAAGGGAAATAGGATTTACATTTGATTTACTAAATTATAACTTTGACATAAGTATTGTTGTAATAACTTTAAAATATTAATCATACTCTGCAAAACTAAGGTCCGAGTTAAGGGGGTTTGAACGGAAAATTAGAGATTTTCTTATAGTTTACTGCGATACTATGCGCTTTAATTGTTGAAAATAATTTCATCTATTTTGTGATGTGTGGAACCTCGTAAAAGTTATATACTTAATTGTGTAACCAAAGCGATGTTCAATTAAGTTACACGAGTATCTGCACGGCATTCCTTCTAGAAAGAAATCTCATTGTAAGTTAAGTATATTTGTACGTTGACTATATTAGGATTTATTTTAAATTACGCTGGTGTTATATAGATAAGTGACTAGTGATCCGCCACGGCTTCGCACGGGTAGGGCTGATTATGTTGATCCGATCTCTACTAAACTTCACAAGAACACCCGATCAGAACATTTCCTAATAATTTAATCTGAATCGGTCCAGCCGTTTCTAAATCTATACACATATATTCATATTTAAATACACATATCGACTTTTATATACTAAGGCACGCTTTATTTCAATACAATTACATTATTTCAGCATATATGTAGCAATGTATACATGTCATTATATGTTCTTGTTATTTTTAAGTTGCAAATTGAATGTACTCCCAGTACGTTTGTGAGAAATAATATCTTGTTTGAGTTTGTATTTCACGTAACCTTTGACATTACCTCGTCGGTGCTGACTGTAAACTAGTTTGAAACTAACATTGACAAGCAAAACTCAATACGATTGTATTGGTATAAGTTAAATTGGAATGGGATTATTAAAAGTTTATTTTATAAAACAGAATACTGTGGAAATTAATAACGTTAATCATTGAAACAGAGATTTCATCTAGATGTAGGTGTTTACTGGAGCATAGTTTTTCGCTGGACTTTTTGGGCAGTGGATATGAATTTTTCTGTCATGTTTTTCAGTATGCGACATTTAATGTCTTATGAAATATAGTACTTGAACAAGGATTAGATAAATAATATATTGAACTCTACTAACGACGCTATTTCATCATACGTGAACTAACACCGTATTCGTAGTGCCGAAAACATTCACATAAAACATGTTGTTATCTCTCTCTTTCTCTCTGAAAAACATGGAGACGACAATATGT
>JWHW01050140.1:191631-233341 GCA_000931545.1 Papilio glaucus | reverse complement strand
GGCATTCAACTACACTAAATTATTATAGTATTATATAATATTATTGTCCCTCTATGTTGTGTCCAGCAAAAACGAAAGTCAATGGCACAATGATATTATAATACGAAAGTAGCAGATATAACATTGGCAGTCGAAATGTGAAGACCGGAAAGCATTACAATTGGGATGTTTTTTCCTTACTTTACGTCATGTGTTTCCGCTAAGTGACAAACATAAGCTCTTTTTTCTTATTATTTTAATTACGCTATTTTTACACCATTTGACGTGTGTGAATGTTGAATGATTCATTAGAAGGTATGCAGGTGACTGTCGATTAGACGAAAGTAATATATATAAAAGAAATAGAACAGGTGGAAGAGTTTGTGTAATTGGGGTGTATTGTTTAGTAGAGATTGAAGCCACCGATTTTGAACGAGTGAATGCAGGAAATAAAATGAATGGGGCTATAGGTATAATAGTGAGTAGTCAGAATGTGTCTACGAAGGCTCGTCTGGCAATACACAATGCTGTACTAGTCCCCACTTATATGAAAGTAAAAGCTGGGTTTGGCAGGAAAAGCATTCTAGTAGAGTTAAAGCCGTTGAGATACGATTCTAAAGAAATATGTTAGGTGTGACTTTGAATGATAGGATTAAAAATAGCGTTATAAGAGAAGTGTGGCTTAAAAGTGGATGTTGTGACTGGAATTGAGAAGGGTACGCGAATTATAAATACATTAAATTCACTACTAGAACAGATTTCTTAGTCATATTCTTTTTAGTTATGGCGTCGCGTGGAGGTAAATTGACAAGGTTCCAACACATTATCAACTCGCGGGGGTTATATCATAGCAACCAACAACAAATTTTTGACATTTACCTGTTTCTAATTTATATTAATGACTTTTTGTCTAATAAAGAGTAGGTATTGGTACACGGGATATTTGTTAGTTATATTGTTTTGTCGAGCTAAAGAAGGATACCTTTTTACATACGTAAATAATACAGTTCACACAAATGTTTGTAACTGTTAGCCTTTTTGTAAGTCTCTTGATTAAATTTTAACTAATACAATAGCACTTAAGAAAAATTTAGTTTACCAGAAAGCTATACATTGAATAAAATTTTCATATATTCTTCATGTACATTTAATAAAAACGTCGAAATTACATGATTTTTTTTTATTTAAAATCAATTTTATTAGGTGGTACGAAGTTCACTGGGTCATGTTGTATTTAATAGTCGTTAGCACTATATAGTTCCAGCAGGGTTACGGATATTGTAAAATAGTTTGCATTAAATATTTTATTTTCTTTTATTTCATTTTTTAATTTAATAATTAATTTTTATTTAATTTGATTTTCATTACGTATAAAAAACATATTTTCATTTTTTAAATCAAAAATATTAAAAAAAAATCATTCAATGAAAGTCAGAATTCAACTCACTTAAAAAATAATGCATTATCATTTTAAAAACACAAATTAATTCGGGTGCGCAAACTAATAAATTAAATTAAACAGTTGGAGTTGAGTGGATCCATTGAGGCAAATCGAGTTGTAGACTATTGCTCTTTTGGTAACGAAATCAATAGAAATGAAGTGGTCAAGAGTAACGCTAATCGAAGTCAACAGCGTTTAATAAGCCCCAAGTGTTTGTATTCAACAGCCAACTACTATCTGAAAGGGTTATCGATCGCTGTTAATGAATGATTGGGGACTGTAAGGAACTCATTGAATGCTGGATCTATATTAAAATATCAAAGCTTTTACAGTAATTATACGTTTCTTTGACTAACTTCTTCTACGTTACGTTTTGTTACTCTTGTTTGTAAAAGCAACATTCAAGCATTTTTAGAGATGTTTGACTATATTGTTAGTGCTTGTGTTTGAAGCTAAGGGTCGATTCGTGTCAAGCAAAGATGCACACGATTAGGCATATATTACAACACAGCAGAAAATATTGTAGGCGGACCAAAGACAACGTTTTCAATTAATGATGGCAGGTGACTTTCTGAGAATAACAAAAACACTACCGAATTCACTATGCAGCTCCCTGATATGTGATACCCTTCTACAACCCCTTCATTTCCCTTACTCGCCCTGTCGCCTCTGTATGCTTGTCGTGACCATTGTGTCTCGATAATTTGATCATAGTCACTTTCATTAGCTTGGTGTGTATGTATGTCTATTTGCTTGTTTGTAATTTTTAGGTTATTATTGTTTTGTTATACGTCCTAAGTTAAGTGTGCCATATGAACCATATAAGTTCAGTTTGTGTCCGAGCAAGAATGGCCTGTTTGTTTCCCTTCGTCATCCATAAATAATAACTAACAAGTTCCACCGAAATCGTTATAAATGTGTATTTTTTCTACGTAATCAACATTCACTCTGTTACATGTCTCAATTTATTCTATTAACCAATATTATTAATGCGGATATGAGTTTGTTTGTGTTATGCTTTAACTAAACACACTAAAAACCCCCAAGGGATAGGAAAATAAAACCTCATATAGGTTGCCATGGTAATATACAAACTGTACTGTCCTTTTGGCATTCTGTTACATGATATGACATACAATAAAACAACTTTTTGACAAGTTATTATACGTGAAATCAAGTTACAAAATTTTCTAGCGAGTAAAATAAGTAATACGAGCGAAGCCGCGGGCAACAGCTAGTATTAAATCATATTTAACGTTTTATAATATTCGATGAATTTCAGTTGAAACTATATTGAAATGGTATTTCCAATTTCCTGTACATGACAGCTTCCAATATCCATCTGAAACTTACATAGCAAAATTACAATGGAACATTGTATGCTGCGAGCTTATTGTCCGATTGCGAGCAATGTAGTGGGCAGTGGATAAAGACATCGGTCGCACGCACCACGAAATATTAGGACACGAATCATAGTACGAACTCAAAGGCATATCAACTGTCATAATGGAGGCAAATTAATATCCAGTCATTGTCATTGTGCATCACCGGATTCCAATTATTGGTATTATGCATATTCATTAAATAGTGGATATTTGATCACGCATTACATGTAATTACATGTAACATGTGTCAAAAAGTTGCTATCGTCAAAACATGAAACATTCCCATCGCAACCGGTGTTATAAATGATGATTTTATGTATTATCCAATCCAGAACAGTTATATTTTCTGAATAAATGTCCCACGTCATTCCCTGTACCTCTGACAATGTGTGTGCAAAATTTCAAGACGATCTATTGAGTCGTTATGGAGTTAAAGCGTAACAAACCAACTCACATATGCATTTATAATATTAGTTAGGATTTGTTGTCACAAATACTTGTTTTCCGTCTTATGCTATAAAAATAATAAAAAGATTTGCTTACCCTGCGTGGCTTGGTACGCAGAGTGACGCGTACGCCGTTAGTGGACACGTCAACAGTCACCTTACGCTTCTTCACCCCCTGCGCCTTATACTCGTACTGTAAACAAACAAAATCACATAATAATAATTAGCCACCCGTATAATAATAATAATATGCACTCACGCCCGTAACCGAAGAGGGGAAGTCAGAAATCATGGGTTCATTTACATCGTGTACATGCTCCTCGGGACCCACCTAGTAACACTTTCCCCTGCCAACACTGCCACATTTTGCAACATGAATTTATTTCGTTATTCTCTTTTCATTCAAGCTTTCATGCCCGAACCACTGAAGTATTCCGCCGATGACGCAAGCACTACTTGGTCATCGATGTACAAGAGACATTTTACAACTAGCTCACTCATTCTTAATCTTCAATTTTCATCTTTTAAAGCTTTCAAGCATAAAGAGATTGAACATCCACGGGGATGCTTCACAACCCTGTCTTACACCTTTATAAATAAACTAAACCAGTATCAGTAAGCCCCTTTAATCTGAAGAGAAACAATAGAATCTTTATAAAGACTTTAACGCTTGTATTAGATTACTGTTCAATCCAAACTCAATCAAGATTGACACAGATCATCTCTTTTAACTTTGTCATACGTCACAGACTGAATAAGACTAAGACTTGCTTGCACATCCCGCATTTTTTGTTGTTTCTTTCAATCAGTACTTTAGCATAAAGTTTTCTCACAATGCAGAGAGAGCTGATTCCTCGTTAAAAAATAAAGGGTTCACAGCATGATTGTAAATCCTTTTTCTTTATATAGAAGTACTATGACCGCTTTACACCAATCTTCTGATACTAGACCATGTCTTCAACATATATTGAGAAAGACCCACAGCAGACTTGCAGCTAAACCTCCAGCTTTTAGCATTTCAAGGGAAATCCTGTCATACCCGGGTTCATATTGTTCATATTTATTGTCCTCACATATTGCGTGAAATTTTTGTAATGCAAATAAAGTATGAATACTCAACACCAACTAATGTTAAAATTGTAATATAATAAGATATTATGTATATCATCAAAGTCGTTTCACAACTACCAAGATCTTTGTTTATGTTCCATAGCTTTGCGATCGATTGCGCCTTACGGCAACGTCAGAGATCTAATTAGGAATGTACAAGACGTTTGGTTCTACTTCAGAGATACAATACATCTATTTAATTAATACAATGTACAAATTAGTCATTTATATGTAAAGACATTTTCACAAGATTCAGGTTACGAGCAACAAAGAACCCTAAAGGAATGTATTAAGTGTTGCAACTTTCTCTTTACCGTGGGTTTACACTGTCAAAAACATTCTCACAAAACGTATAGTTATCTCAGTTTTTTCAGAGAAAGAGATAGAGAGGAAGCTGGTTTCACAACACGACTTTACGCCAGTAGAAAGCCACGGTAATATAGTATAAATGTCTAAGGGGTCACCTAATATTAAATAACTCTTTAAATGGTTTGCTCTTTATAAATCTGATCCCAATTGATATATGCGAAAAGCGTGGATATATTTTTCGGCCTTAAAACGTTCATGTCGCAAATGATAGACAACATTAGAGCACAAAAAGAACCAAAGGACCGTACCATTGTTGAGGTAATAAATGTCACAGCTTTCGTCCTTTTATTGTGCAAATGTGGGGCAATGTCACTCGTTTATTTTCAGGAGAAAAAGACGTCACATGGAGCGACATATTCATATTTCAATGAGACAGGATTAATCTTGTATTATTCATGTAACATGTTTACGATGTTTTATACATTTTATATGAACATTAATAAGAGTTCGTTCAAGTGACTGAGTTGATTTAGAATTAAGTTAGCAACATCGGGTAGACTTAAGTGAGTTAACGTGAAACTTATTAGGTGGCGATTTGATACTTGGATGTGAGAGTGAAATACCAGGAATGCGTCACTTTTTTGGTTATGTGAGGTTATACAAGGAAAGCAAAAGATCAGAAGGGCAACGCAAAGGGCGCAACGTATGCAACTTAAATCTATTACACTTAGATCTATTACATAAGTAAAAATGTATCCCAATTTCCCTTGGTCACGATGTCACTGCTGCTAGACCGATTTCGTCAATTCTTTTTTGATGTTGGTTATTGCGCCGCGAATAAGAAAAATTGAGAAATCTTAACGACCATATTAAATTTTCTAATGTAGGTAACCTTAGAGCTTTTGGCATAGCTGTCAGTTACTTGAAAGTTGGCGCCGATTACCTCAGGGGTGGTGGTGGTGGGAGGGATGAACTTGGATATGAAACTACCCGAAGCCAGGGCGGGTCGCTAGTATATTATAACTGAAATTGATACTGATAGCATAATAAAAAAATCTGTCCGATATAAGTCAGGCTGCCCACAAAATGTACGGTTTGTATCATTTACGCTCGACTTAAACCAACTCAGTTAAAACATCATGTTAGTTCACCTAGCTGAATCGGTTCAACGAATTTAACAGAGTTAGTTATTCGAGTTTCCAATGGTAACTCAAAATTCGAGAACTGTCACGATTTCGGTATTATTCATAGTAAATATAAGTAAACATAAATAAGCACATAATTTATTTCTATTTTGGTCACGCGCTAGTTTTTTTTTATAAAAAAAGTCCACTTCCATAAATCTAGTCTTTAAATTAAAAATAGGTTTAATATTAATTTTCCTAAAATCTTTAACTATTGATCTGACTAAAGTTATTCGTAAGTGCTGGTTGGATCTGGCTAGGTTGCCATGACGATGGTAGTAAACTCACTTGGCCCCGGTGTGGCAGCGCCAATTTGGAAGCGTGGTCATTTTGGGCTATCTATCTACGTGGCGACTGAATACTCTGGCGGCTAGGCATGGGCGTGGTGGGCTTTGAGTGGTAACGCCACTAAATGTATGCGTGCAATGAAACATGCAGCTCGCCTCACTTACTCAGTCGCTAGACTTTTCATAACGACAAGGTGCCATGGGCAGTCACCATGACGGCCTTCGTATGCCGGAGGTAACCTTAGAGGCTTAGATCGCAATCGACGCCGTCATGGGGTTTTAATGAGGCAGACCTCTGATGAATGCTCGGCGAAACAAATAATACCTATTGCGAAAATCTTATATCAGGTTTTACTATATTATTTATAATGACTTGTCATTATAAATTGAAAATCAAAGAGAAGCAAAGTAAGTATTAAAAACTTCTAGAAAATAAATTTTATAACTAGTTGCAGACATCGTCAGTAGCAACATTAAGAATATAGCTTTATTTTAATATCGTGAAAGAAAGTCTTATCTACCTTTGTCTCCCTACTGTTTTGATATTAAAAATTCTTTGCATATTTTCTTTAAATTGCATCTCATACTTTGTACGTACCCAACTTCACTATTATGAAGAGATAAAGTATGCGACGTGTTTATCGTTAGTATTATCCAGAAGCAGTAAGTGTTGTCGGAAGATTTTTTTATGATAGTAGTACTATCTATATCAATATCTGCATGAAATATGCCATTCATATTGTAGGGAAAATCAAGGAACAGGCCTGCGGAACTCTACTCGAAGTATAAATTCTCGTACCTTGGCATTGTTGGCCCCTGGACCCCCAAGGGGTTCAAGTGTTGGACCCCCAAGGGGTTCAAGTGTCCCCAAAATCGTCAGAATTCTTCCGTGACAAATTCTAAACTGAACTTGGAACAATTATTATTCTAATTATTTCTTTAGCTAAAATAACACTACCTTGTTCTAATTTAAAGTATTAAAATGTTGCGTGCTGTTTAGTTTTTACCTTGTAATGTACATGAATGAAAATCGTGGATCCGAACCTTGGCCTCTAGCCTGTATTCACTATGTGTGGTTATCCTTCTTAATTCTCAAGCCATCAATCAAGCTCAAGCAAATGAGTCCTAGGTTCTCTTACCCTATCCTTATAAGGAAAGAATGGGACGGGGATCAGACGAAACACAGAAGCAAACTTCTAGCTCACGCATGTCCTTTGAAGTCGTGGTATTTCACCGGCCCATTCGTGCAACAAATGTTTTATTTTTGCGGGCTCTACTAATGTTAAAATTTAATATCTTTTAATGTGTATTGTATACCATTTAAAGATGTAACATCTTGTTAAACCACTACGTTTAAATAATTATACGCCCAGCATTTACTTGACTTAAATTCTACAAACAACAAAAGCTCCTGCAAATGACAAGTTCTTATGAAATTATTTATTATATATTAAGCTCTGTTTTGGGCGGACGGAATAATACCTACAATGAAATGTTAAATGTTATTTTTATCTTCTTAAAATATTTTGTTTTACTATTTTATTTTCTTATTATATCAAGAACCATGTACATTGAGCAGATATTTTATGGAGAGGCTAGTTCAATCCCGAACAAGTCCGTTGTCGTCACCATAGGAAAATAGGAGATAATGATAATAATTTATTACCGTGAATCAAACCTTCGTGACATGTTTGTCGTCGGTTGATTAGATGTTCTCCTTAGTTTCAGATATCTGTAGATGCTGTTTGTAAAGTAAACATTAATTACGTGGATTGTTTTTCAAAGCTCGAGCTCTGTTGTCATTAGAAACTGGTCGCGTTAATTATTGAAACGTCAGATGTTGCATTAAACTTCTCGTTAGCTTAGTACTCGAATATTTTTTTAAGATGTGGCTTTCGTTATACAGTATACAAAATGAGGTTAATTTTAATTTCAGAAGCTAATACATCTAATATTGTTGTATTTAGAGATAGTTAATGCCTGAGTTATATACGAAACAGGTTAATTGAAGACATCAATGTCTTGACAAGTCATCAAGACATTGATGTCTTCAATTAACCTGTGTACTATTTCGTATGACTAGAGAACGTTTAATGCTCAATGATCTTTTGACTAGAAATCATTATAAAGAATGAGTTAACATTCTATATAAATGATGTTCAATAGTAATAATGAATTCAGACAATACATATAAAAATGGGACTTGCAATAGGATAGATAAGGATGCCTAGTCGGCAACATCTCTTAGTTTTTTTTTTTTTACATCTAAAACAAATTTAATTTTAATATTCGGATCTGTAATATCGAGGAAAGCAATTTCGAAGAGTGCGCTTAAAAATTTACTAATGCCGTCTAACTTTGATCGCTAGTAAAGACTGTAATTAGGCGCACTTAGACATTCTCTAAAAAGAAAAAATCCAACAAAGATGGGAGACCGAATGTTCAAGAATCTCAGTTAAATTGTATTGAATATAAAAATATTATATACTAGCAACCCGCCTCAGTTTTTTCTCGGATAGATAGATAGACAATCGGGCAGGACTTCACCCTGCCAGCTGTAGTAGCTGCTGCGCTGGCTGGGAAATCAGAATGACCGGCGCTAATCTCCTTCTGCGTAACCGTGATGGTCCAAAAGGAGATCGCTGAGCGGGAGAGGGAGAGAGCGATTCCCGCTCGGAGACGGCGAAGCGGTGGGAACAACAGTAGGCGCCGCGGCCCAGTAGTCCCGGAATAAAATAGGGCTACCGATGTCCCTGGCCCTCGTAATTAACGACAGCAAGGGTTCACTCGGGTTCTTACACTTGAACACCTAAGAAAATGAACCCGGGACGACGGCAACATAGCGTTGTCGACAAATTAAAACTTACACGCTGATGGAAGAGCTTTCTATTGTTGAAAGAATTTTTAAAATCGGTTCAGTAATGTTTGGGTTAATCAGTAACAAACAAACAGTGAAATCTATTCTCTTCATAACATTAATGTACATAATAGATAATACTGAAGTTACTTACGCGCACACGACGCATAGCAGCAACAATCTCGATGCGAGAAGATGGTCTCGGCACGCCCATTGTTCCGATGTACTGTAACAAAACAAAATTAAATTTGTTAAATCTTTATAACAAACAACAAATGAACTAACAACCAAATCTAAAAACATTATACCTTGTTTCATAGCAAGATATGATTGTTGTAAACAAACTAGCGTCATTTATCATACATGGCAGCCATTACACTTTTTGTACTTTCATCGGAAATGTTGTAATTTTGTTGAAATCGTGAGATAAAGTGAAGTGAAATTGTGTAATATGGATAGCTAATGTTATAAGATAAATAATATGAAAGAGGAAACGTTCAGATGTAAATAAAAGCCTACATTCAAAAGTTGTCACTGGTTAAACAGCATAAGAAATGTTGTGGATGTTAAATTTAATTGGCAACACTAAAGCTAGTTCACAGATAAGTTGATCGGATTATAGATCACTTTTTGACTGGGTCATGATTTTGTCATATCAAAATATATATCAGCAGCACCGAAAGTAATGTGAGACAACGTTATATTTCGGAAATTACGAATTTAAACGCAAAAACTTACAAAATCTTGCTGTGAAACAAGGTGAAATACTGAAAAAAACAAGGCCCTAGTAGTAAAATGTAAATTATCAAATTCATGTTATATCTTGGTAATTATATAAAAGTTACGTAGAAATAATAAAACCTTGTTATTACATATTATATTCTAATTGAGTCTAGAAGAGTATTTATTAATGTTATATTCTGCGCTTGGCAGTGAAACTCCAATGACTTTCGCAATTTTATTACAATCTTATTCTACTCGTATAACAGAAGATTCCTATTGTACGTCTATAAGGGTGAAAATATGTATTTCTGTGTTCCTGTTGTGTTCTCAAGACTAATCATGTTTAAATCCTATCTGTTGTAAACACAATCCAGAAATGAATAGTTCAACTGCGCTTTGTTTATTTCTATATTTTACTTAATATAAGATTGAAGTTAAAAATATTAATATTACTTAATAAATATCAAAATAGTTAATACGTTTACATATGAAATCATTAATTTTTACAAAAGTTTTTTTTTTATTTTTTCACATGTTTAAGATGAAAACAGAATAAGTCAAGTTTCTTTACAGCGCATTGAGGTTTTAAAATTCACATTAACTTTTAGTATTAGTCCTTTTTAGTAGTATAGATTGATATTTTTTTCTATAAAATATGATAAATGTACGAGTGTTCACGAACTAGATTTATATATCTATGTTATGTTATTTATTCATAACAACATAAAAAAAGAACTTATTTAACAGCATACTACCATACTCATAAAATATATCTAAACATAATTATTTTTGTTTAAAAATTAAGAAGCTGGTTACTATGATAGGCATAATTTATTAATTACGAAAAGTCAATCAACCTAAAGCATATATGACAGCTTTAATAATATTCAAGGAGGGCATAAAGTGACCACAAAATTGAATATCGGAGTAAAGTAATTATAAGGCTCCCAGCGTCTCAGGCGTTAATGGAGTATTAACGGGTAAATTGAGGGTGAAATTGTAAGACATAGTTCCTTGGTCCGCCGCAAGAGGGTTTCTAACATGTATTAGCTAGCATTCTGGTAACACCATTTTCAGACAAGACCACTTCACAGCTTTACATATGTAAGATGTGAATCAATTTGACTCAGTGATTGTCTAGTTAATTGACACATTGTGAATGAGGAATATCAAGTTTAATATATGTACTTTGAACAGTACATTTAATATTCATTTGAGTAAACATTTTTTCTCACTATTGGCAAAAGAGAAATTTCATATCTGTCTACTGTTGACGGGAGAAAATTTGCGGTCAATAGTAATTTACAGAAGGAATTCATACGCTAAACATAAAATAAAAATTGTTATATTTTGTATAGCATATCAATTTTTTTTATTTTTACTTCATTTGGATCACTACTCGCATGTATTTCGTTTCACTTTATATGTAGTGTATTGTGGCTACTTTAGGGTATAAGCGTATTGTCTTACATTTAGGTTACACAATTTCCTACTTCGTCCTTTATCGCATCGTTTTATAATTTAAACTAAAATTGTGTCCAAAGATAGTGTAGTATTATAAAACAAACATGTCATTAGCGGTCTAAAAGTGAAGCCTCAACACATAATAATCAATATAACATCAATCTTTAAATTTACGTGCATTTTATTCTCATATTCATAGTCGTTCAACGTTCATACCATAGGCCTCTTTACCTATTAGAATTCCTTTTTCGTTGAAATTCCTTTTTATAAAGGAAATTGTTTTGTAAGTATTATCCGTTATAAAGGAAATATCAATTTAAGTTAGGCAGTAATACTATATGATTGAGGTTGGGTAGTTCGTGCGGTGGAGAATTTTAGCCAAAAGTTCAACTAAAATTGTAATAAGCTAGAAAACTTAAACTTACACACGTTTTGACAGTGGTAGAGCCCGCAACAACATCTGTTGCTCGAATGAGCCGGCTCGTACGGTGAAATACCACGACCTCACCGAAAACAGGCGTGAAGTATAAGTATTCTGCGTTTCGTCTGATTAATGAGGTGCCGGAGGCCTAATTTCAGTCTTCTTCCCCTTCCCACCCTTTCCTCATAAGGATACGATGGGAACGGGAAGAGGATTGGACGGGGAGGAGTTAACTGGGAAAAGGAAATATCCTTATTCCTGTCTATGCCCTCCTCTGTCCATTTAAGATAGGTGACGCATCTGCACATTTGCTTGTTGCGGATGTCTATTAGCATTCACTTAACATCAGGTGATCCTCTTGCTCGTTTGCCACCTTTATGCATAACAGAAAAAAAATGTTGTCGTCGCCAGCATATGTTGTCGAACAAAAATTGTCTAGAAGGTAAATGTCAATTGTCATAGTCTTCTTCGGCTATCTTCGTAGTTTGGAATATTTTAAAGCTGTACTAGCATGGCATGGCTTCACACGTACCCGTTCGTGATTGACGTTGAATTTTTTTAAAATGTTTCCGCGAAAACAAAAAAACAAAGGCAAGAAAAAAAGTCGTAAAAAACAAAGTTGCATTCGCATTTATATCATTCCCTCTCTCGGAGAGGAGGCCTGTGCCCCTGCAGTGGGTAACATTCTAGAAAAAGGCTGATATTATTTTATTATATTATTAGTGAGGATTTATTTAAATGAACGTTTATTATAAATTTTTCATTTTAACAATATATTTTGATTTGTTTGAGTCAAAATGTTTAAAAATTGAGATGAGGGAAACAACAGACCGATCTTTCTATCGACGCTTGGGAGTGGACTGTGGACCTCACTGATAATGATGATCATGATGTATATGTTACCGACGGATTGTAAAAATCAGTTTATAGTCGGACTAGGCATACAATAAACTGTCAGAGAATTTTGAACAGAACGAATCATTCACAATTCTGAAAACGCAAAACAACCTAAATTTTTTATAATCATAATTTAAGATATTATTTTATATAGATACAATTATCAAGCCCGACCTAACGAACCAAATCTATAATTGTCTTCCATTCTAACTCTAACATAAAATCGCAAGCAAAATATTAGTTCACAATTTCAAACACATAAATTGTGCTTATATAATATTAAACCATGACTCTATTAGTATTGAGTCAAGATGAATTTACTCTGGTATGTCAACCGCTTGACGATGGCCTACATTAGTATGTATGTTTACGCATATTATCATTGTGCCACATAGTTGTTGGAGTTAATGTAGATATTATTAAACTAAATATGTTGTACACCTTCAGATGGATAATTCAGGACACAAAAGCGAAGCAAATCAAATGGTTAAGTCGCCAATTGGTTTCTTCGTAAAATCCGGTTATGATATTTCGTGTCCCGTCACACAGATACAAAATCTCCGGTCTGCATTGTTTAAAAACGACGGGTTGTGCTCTGTGAAATCGTGTAAAAACTATACCTCAACAACCTAAAACAAAGAAATGTGTACGAACAATACATTTCACAAGTAAGCAATTAATTTCTTGATGTATTTTGGAATAAATATAAAATTTTAATAATAACAATGCGATGTCATAATTTGTTATAAGTGTTGTCAACTATATTAAAAAATATTTTTATATTAACCCTAAAAATACAATGAAATATAAAATACTATAGATTACAAAATAAATTGTTTAAATATGTTTTGTAATTTAATTTAATTATGATTATCATTTGTATCTTTGTACATCTATGCGGTTGTTAGTTTTTTGAAATTTCAAATGCTCTATATTATTTGCTTAGCGATTTTTTTTCAATATTTTAGTTTTATTAATAAGCATCATTTAAGTAGTCGTACAAATGAATATTATTTTTAAAACTTTTTTCTTTTAAATGTCTTAGGCATATTTCCAATTTTAGGCTATCGTCGATATTCTGGGGAACGCGTATTTTATTGCCAACCCTTCAACTAAATAAAAAAAATGCGTAAATAAGCAAAGCTACTACTAATGGTGAAAGAAGTGATAAATCGGTCCAATGGTTTTAGAGCTTACTCCTTATAAATAAATGTTTAATTGTCCTTGTGTTTATTTTCGTCCCTTTTTATAAAATAACATGCATAACTACATAAACCGCTATGTTCAGTTCATAACGGTTGTTGGTTTTTTTTTCAATCCGTTGTGGCCTTAACCAATCATAATTTTCAATTAGTGAATTGGAAGAACTTAATTGGTATGATTCAGCCCTAACCTCAGCACTCGCTGCTCTTTAAAAAATAAATGTTTTAAAGTTTTTGACATTTACATTTAAAAAAAAAAAACGTCTCCAGACAAACAATTTCGTGACTGTCGTTTTACGATGAAACGAAGTTAGAACGCTCCGAGACTTGGTTTCTGTCGATTTCCGCCTGTAGGAAATCGATTTCCTTTGCTAATGTAATAATCTTTCCTATTTACTTTGTTTTAAATTTGAAGATCCTCACTAAAGTATGACAATAGTCACAATAGTTGATTGATTTGTTTTTTTTTTCGGA
The DNA here is from genome assembly GCA_000931545.1 of Papilio glaucus. Taxonomy (NCBI): domain Eukaryota; kingdom Metazoa; phylum Arthropoda; class Insecta; order Lepidoptera; family Papilionidae; genus Papilio; species Papilio glaucus. The sequence continues at coordinate 219,162 of JWHW01050140.1, read as the reverse complement.
AGCTGGGTTATATCTAATTTATGTTCCATTTTATCACAGATTTACAAAACATTTTTGGTAGAGGAAAAGCAGAAAAGCTAAGCTTAAATGACAGCGCCATCTAGCGATCTTGAGAATCCAAGCCAAGTTTATTAGATACGCGATGTATGAATGTAACATTTGTAACGGATTAATAGATTACAGGCAATTATTTTTGACGTAATCATGAATTTTAAAACACGATATTGCAATATATTCCCGGAATCAAAGCTGTCTCAAAATGAAATTGTCGTTGCCTAGGGAAGCCAACAAAAGACAGCGTGGCGTACTTACATACATCCTATATCCTACCCTCCCTACCAAGATTAGGAAGAAGCCATATATACACGGATACTACGTTAACTACAGACTAATTAATACATTTCCAATTAATTCTAATTCAATTATAGAATTGTCTTTAGAAAAGAAGTTAACAGTCGACAAAGGTTTACACAAACTTCTAAATCTAGTTAGTCGCAGCGTTAGCAAATTTGAGCGACGCTCGAAGTTTAAATGAAAATAGAGCGGAGTGCAATAGTGGAAAATTAATCCAGGTGTTTCATTCAGTGGGTTCAGCGCTCAGTCGTTAATAGTATTTAAATTCAGTACCCGTTCGGTAAAAATATTCATTGCAATTATTTCTGAGTACGGACGTGATGTAATCATAGCTGTGTATAACGTAACGTACAATTTGAATTAAATTATTGTTTCAAAATGTTTTTCACGTAGCGTAGAAATATAAATATAGGATGAGAACTGTTGAGGCGCTGCCGACCTTTAAGAAACAAGTATGTTCTTTTCTTGCAGGACCCTAGATTGTATTGGAAATTATAAAATGTAGGAAAAGAAAATTTTAATTGGAAATGTATAAAAAGTTACAATACACATTCATACTACTACTAACGCCATCTCTTAAAAATAAAATATAAGGTTAAAATTAATCAAAATAATACATTAAAAATCGTCTTCTGATGCGCCCATTTTACTTACTCTAACGTTAACTTACGATTACATACTCTATTTATGTACCGATAAAAAATACACAACGACCTAAGAACATAGATTAGTCATAAGTACAGTTTCATATATTGTGCTCAGTACGCGCACAAGTTTAGCATTAGTCTAATGTACTGTATGAAGATGGTGATATGTTTGTATGTGATATAAAGTATGTGGTGCTATTCGCAGTTAGTTTCGCATGAAAACAATAGGCTTGCAATTGATAAAATAACGAAAATTAGAATGTTATGGGTAAGATATGAATGAAAGTACGCAACAAGCTACAACGTATATCATATAAAACAACATCCAGAGGAATCGAAGAACATATTAGCCGAAGATGGATATGTTGACTACAAAATTGGGCATACGGCAATAAAGACTATGTCACATTGGTGATACGTACGTACGTACGTACGTGCGTACGGTACGTGATGAAGAACGGTGTTAAGTGAATATAGACAGATTGAAAGTAGAGAAAATGTATTTATTTAAAATTTGTTTTTATACAGAGGACCTTTTTAGAAACAAGTAGAAGTTATTTTACAATGACTCAATTTTTCGGATGTTTGTAACATTGCGGTTCAAAGGGAACTTTTTTAATTCCACAGTTCGCTTTTAAACTCTGTTGACACTGGTTACACCGCAGCCTTGAGAACAACACTTTAATTTAAGCGGTGCTTTCCGACTCACAATTAAAATAACGAATGTTTTAATTAATATTAAAGTTGCAAATATGTAAGTATTTATGCTAACTGTATGTTTTTATTGTACTAGATGGCACTAGTTAACTTATGAATCGTGCTGTTCTGTAATATTTTTTGGTAGTTCTATTACTTTTTAAATGTATGACAATTGATTTCAATATTTAAAAAATCAAGATGGCGGCTATTTTTGTAAATTTTGACAAACAAAAAGCATTTAGAAGGCGCTCAGTCTCACAGATATCGATTTAGTAGGTAAACGGTCAATTAACTAAAAAGTTTAAGATGGCGGTTAATTTTTCAAATTCTTAAAACAAATAGTCTCTCTTTATTACACTATTAATTCATATGAATTTGAATAAGTCCACTAACATTTCTTTATAAGTCACCCCTCAATTTTGGTAAACAAGCATGGCGCCGTGACGGTCCAAAGTGACGTGAAGGAAATGTGACGATTTTTATTTATCGCATCGTCGATAAAAAGTTTTACTTTAAAAACTATTTTATTATTGTATTTGGTTTTCACAGCTACACAGCTTTTTGATTCCAGTTTCATTTTTAAAATTAAAATAAACTGAACTGAATGATGTTCTGGGTGAAAGGTATGCTTTAGTTTATTGTTAGCATACCCTTTTCTCATAAACCCCCCCACCCCTCATGTTTAGACAAAAAAACATTGAATATAAAACCATGAAATATAATTTCGTAGACCAAGTGTAGCTTTTCGATATAAATTTTGTTATGAATATCGTGATATTGTCGCGTCACATTTATGACGGTCTATCCCATCGGTAAAACTGTATTGTAATCTTTGACTTCGGCGACGAATAAGGTTGAAGGAGATATCGGTAGATTTTATGCAGTAAAATTCCATGAATACGTAATCATCCATTCGATTTAGAATCGACGTGTCAATTTTCAAGGGTTGTAAATAGTAGCTTTGACACCTGTATTCTAATCGATATTTTGCTATTTCTCGGTACAAAGATACTGCTACAAAGTAGGAAGGTAATAATTCTATAAGGAGGTTTATACGCAAACTCTGAAACTACTAGACCGATTTTAGTGACTTTTGCACTATAGTTATCAACATTATCATCGACTGAAAGACGTCCTTAACGTAGTCTTGATTCGAATATAACTAAAATATAAAAATTCACAGTACATATTAGTTATTCCAGAAGATTAGATTAGTTTATGCTCACTAAAAAACTGTATTAGTTGTACCTATCCAACTTAGAAGTCTAAGCATGCTTCAATATTCAGAACAGAAATCGATCGATTTGTAAAATAATTATAAGGAATAGTTACACAACTTTCGAATTCATTATTTTTAATGAAACTCTGGGAAAGTTGTAGGTAGTTCAGGTATAAAGACAACCCCTTTAATACCACATTTGAAAGCTCAGTGCGGGGTTGTTTAAAGTGAAGTTAGCGAGTTCGACGATTCATTTTATGCCGGTAAAGTTGTTCCATTCCTGTGGGACCTTATTGTCAGCATTTGCGTATTGTTTTAGGAGTGAATTTGTGATTACAGAATTAGTGCTTTACTATGAAGAACATATTAATTACGTAGGTACGTTATAAATGTTTCTATATCGTAAATGTGCTAAATATATTTAGACGGATATAATTATTTAAAAAGGAATTTATTTCTTGACTATTTCCGTTTAGTTCTATGCTTTTTTGAAGCCTTTGTCCAAGAGTTTAATTTATTTGGTAACAATGTCTATCTTGGATGCTTTTGTATGACAACGCTTGAGTCACTTTTTTATAGCAGAAGGTAGCAAACGGCCAACCGGTTCACCCGAAATTAAGTGACCGTTACCTATAGGCATCTGCAACAAGCTAATGAGATGCAAATGCGTTGATCTACCTTTAAAGTACATATTAACAAAAAAATTATAACTCCTTTTCCTATTCATCCCCTACCCGTGAAATCCCTTCCCATCCTTTTAATATTAGAAAAGTAAAGAAGGAGAAAATGTAGGATTAGGCATCCGTCCCTTCACTCATCAGGCGAAACGCCATATAAAAGGTTTGTAAGAAACGGGATTCTTACCACGGTCACGGGCTGACTCATGTCGCATGTAACTGTGCCGAAATATCGGGAGCTCAAAAAGGCTAATCGTGTTAAGAATCCCGTTTCTTACAAACCTTTTATATGGCGTTTCGCCTGATGAGTGAAGGGACGGATGCCTAATCCTACATTTTCTCCTTCTTTTCCTTTTCTAATATTCCCGTTCCTTTTATAAGTAAAAACCACGAAAGTTTAAAGTTATGAAACGCAATATACATCCACTTGATGCGTGTTTTGTGAGGTCGTGGTAATTCACCGGTCGAGCTGGCACTTTCATATAAGTATATTCTACGGCATACGAATATTTCTAACTGTTTAAGGGTTACAGTACAAAGAGAATTTGTGCAAATGTGCGGTTACCGCTATATGTATAGGAACCCAAATCCTTTCAACGTTTGCCGAATAACGAGGTAAATGAAAATTACGCTTATTAAAATACGAGTAAGGAATAGTAAATCTTAAACTTATTTATTAAACAAAATAGTTGGTGAGAGAGAAAGGGAGATCTTGGATAGTTACAGTTTATCTTAAACAGACAACACGGTACTGTACTTGACAGCCTAAACTCTCATTAGTCTAAACCTTCAACTATAGATATAGATATTGCTCGTCTTGACTTGGTAAAGGAAAGGAAAGCAAGGGGAGGATATAAGATGGCATTAAAAATTCTCTCTGATTTTTCTAAGGAACTTTATTCTCAGAGGATCGAAGAATTTTAACTTTAAACATAGCCGAAAAGTTGACAGAATTACAATTTCCTTCATAAAAATAATGAAATTAGAATATTCCCTTTTTTAACGTTATTCAATTTTTAAAGGACGTCCCTCTGATAGAATTAAAAGTAAGCAGTAAAAAATTGTAGTCACTTACAATTGTTATAAAAGGAATTATATATTGTCTATGTTTAATTAATAAGGAACACGGACTGTATTTTAGTCTCAATTACAACTCGATGAATGTAATTTCATTATTGATGAAATGCAGTTCTATGTACATTACCCTGATTCTGTTTGTGAACCGTATCATATTTAGCATACAAATTTAACTATATAAAAAATTAACTAGCTGGTAATTGTAATTATTTTGTAAAATAATAACTCCGAATTGTCTATTTACTAATATTCATCAAATCTTTTTTAATGTATGTTGTAGATACAAAACTAATTAATTTATTATTCTGATATTAATTTCAGTACTTTAGTTAATCCAAGATGGCCGCCGCCACAAAATGGCGGATGACATTTATCACAAACCTCTCAATATGCGAATGAAATCTATAATCTACGACTTGACTAGTACAATAAGTACATAAAATGAAATATATATAATAGTATAATAATCAATCAAGTAAATAATAATAAAATAGATAACAAAATGAGCCATTACGTATTTTTCCCAAACCCCTTAATATGGATATAAAAACTAGAAAATAGTAACATAAATTGAAAAGAAAGACAATAAAGAAGTAATAAATAATATTCTAAAAGCTAAGAAACACTAACACCACTCTCTTCAGCAACCTAGGCCAATTATCACCTGAATAAACAGCACTCATTATCGTAATTAGTCTACGTCTGTGTATAGAAATTTCAAGCGCTACACGATTTTTTTTGAGTCTTATCAGTACCCTAGGTAGAAAATATGATGGCGCCACCCACGTGCTAGTTCAATATTATATGTTTTAACAACATATGTTGTAATATTATAACATATGTTGGTATAAATAAGAAATTCACGAAAAGTCCTATTTATCTATTATTTGAATAACTAAAATAAATAATAATAGTGAATAATCACAGAGTGATTGTGATTTATGATGGTTGTAGTAGATAACGGTGGTTGAAGTTGTATTTTTCTATATAATATGTTACTATTATTCGTCTATACACTTATTATGGAAAGATCTATAATCTATACTTAGAAAAAAAGTTTGTTTTTGCAACCACTTTTTGTTCAAAAACATTGATTTTAAACTATTTTTAATTTGTTCATATACGGGAATATTCCGCTGTATTGATGTTTTGAACTGTTAATTATTGATGAAGAATTACCCTCGATACCCTTTATCGATATTAACTATACAAAACAATACAAACTAGATATTACGTTACAATATGAAAACACGTTCGATAAATAATAAATATGATAATTTACTTCAAGAATGCATATGATTAGTATTTAAATTTGTATTTGACGTGTATTCGTGTCTGGTGTGCAGAAACGTGCATAATGCATTCATAACACTGCCACCCGTCGTTTTTCATAGAAATTGTTAATCTTATATGAAATTTATCAAGCGTAGTTAATTTGATGCGACGGAGCTCTAACTTCATTTCACGTGTAATATTCAAGTAATATTGTTCAGGGCACGTGCGTCACTGTTTACTTTAAACGTGCACTTGGAAGCAAATTTAGTTAGAATTAAAATTTATCATTGATTAACTTGATTATCAAAGGTTACGACCCCATTTACTAGCGGCGGTTAAAATAACATGCTGTTTTTCAAGATATTTTCTTTGTTAGCAATAGTTTGAACATATGGAAAGTAAATTTAAAAACAATCGATTCTTTTAATAAATCGATTTAAAAAAGTCTTTTGTCAATATTTCGGGTAGTATCAATTGTAATTGGCGTATCCAAAAGTGTTTTAAAGTGTCGAGAAATGTTTAAATTTAAATTTTTGTTACACATTTATTAATCTATAAGATGTGTTTGTAGTTTATTTAAGTGCATTTTTAATTTGTGTTAATAGTTGGTTTTGGAGTAGCTTTTGTCAACTTTAATGTATTTGCTAAATATGATATATTAATTACCGATAAATCTGTAATTCAAGAATTATAAAATCAATTAAAGCGAGTCGTACTAAAGTTAAGGTATATAAATATGAGTAAGTTACTTGGAACTTCATTCTTAAATGTCTTAGTTCGATATGCGGCTATGAAGGTCTTGTTATGACTGGTGTCTTGTCGTGTATCTAGAGTCGTTATCTATAAGCTCCGAGGACTGAACCGGTTCCATTCAAGGCCACGGGGAGTCACGACCGGCCCAGCCTAGTGAACGCTACCGACAGTGAAATTGTAATTTAACATCGCCGTCTGTTATTACGTCAATCGTGGATATAATATTGTATAACTTTTATATTCATCATGAATGATCGTCACAAAGATCGTTCCTCTGCTAGGAGAGCATCCAATGGGTTCCCGCAACCTTGAACGGTTCATCGGTCCATCTTGTGGGAGGTTTACCTACGCTGCGTCGACCTGTACGTGCACTATTGGATGGATATGGGCTATTGAGACTTGAATCACCTCCAAAGGAAGAGTAAAATGTTTATATCATGTATCGTTATGCGATCGCATCACCAAAGAAATGTTACAAGAAAAACTGCTTAACAATACAACTGAATAAAAATGTTCCAAGCACGAAATTCTAGAGTAGGTCAGTAAAGCCTTTCGTGACTGTAAAAAATCGTGTTTCAGTGTTGTTTTATACTGAGAAAGGAGCCGTATTTATAGCGACGACCAATATAATTGCTCACAAAGCTTCCGTCTTCTGGAGGGGAACAAACAAAAACAGATTGGTTGAATTGAGAAAAAAAATGTAAACGTCCGAGGACGAAAAAGATCAACGGATACAACTTTTCTTAGGTTAGAGTTAAAAAAAGTCCAGCAAAATATTTTTAGAGAATTAATATTGTGAATACTTTAAACTGTACGGACAAAATTTTTAGTACTTGGGGAGGGCCTCGTCCAGCAGTGGTTGAATTTTGGTTGAAGAAAGAGAGAGGAATACGATGTATTTACTTTAGTACTCCTAGCTGGCTACAGTGAATGTCCATAAAAGTAAGAACGCACCTCTGGCGCCTCAGGACCGAACAAGTGAAACATACCTTTATCAACTCTATAAAACAAACATCTTTTTTAATTCATATTATTGCTAATTTTATATTTTCATTCTCTGTGCAAAATATCATACCCAACTCTTTTCACGGTCGAACACATGCGTCGCGGTTTTTAAGTCCTACATTTAACGCATGATCACTCCAATGAGCACAGAGCTTAGATATATACGTACTTCTTATGTATCTCAGCTCTGTGCTCATTAGTTCGTTGCTACAAATATTTAAGGATAAAGTTAAATATACACAAGAGTGCCATCATATAACTTATTAAATATTTCAAGATATATTTAACATTACGAATTATTTTTCAGTTTTTTTTTCAGGTCTAACATGTACGCAACTAGTTATGATAAACAAGGGTTACTAGTCGGTGCCAATGACGATATACGGCACCGAGACGTTCCCTTTACAATAGACATTCTAAAGAAGCCCAAGGTCATAAAGAGGGCAATGCGCAGTCTCTGCGAAAAATGATGTGATCCTAAGTAGAACTGAGATAACCGACATATCCCGTGAAAATGATGAACTTGAAAAGAAGTAAGCACAGCACCTTGCCCGTATATTGGATGAACATAATGTCCTAGAAAGATGCTACACAACTTAGAATGGCCTCCCACCCGATGGGCCGAAGACAAATGTTCAAGGCTACAGGAGCTTCAACACAACTTACCTTTGTAGAGGTCCTTAGAAGTGGCTCTTGTCAAATACAATATAGACTAAAGGTTACACTATAGAATTTACTTGTTTCATAATAATGATCTATGTTAGATAATTTATGTTGGTTCATAATAATCAATTTGCGAAGCAATTCACGACTTAATTACTTATTTCAATTAAAATTAATTATGATACCTGAAAACTGTCGAAATATCCTAAATTGCACCGTCGTTTTTAAGATCCCCTATTATGAAGAAAGATAAACGAGTAATCGGTCCATTCTCGTCTCTCAGAGAGTACTCTACGTAACTATGAATTATTCATTGAGACTCAGTTGATCTCTGATAGGGCCGCAATGGAAATAACGTGTAAAATGAACTCTAAATATATTTAATGTATTTTCATTATCGATTTTTAAGTTAAATATGTGTCTCGTTATATCTAATATTACTGCAAAACAGGCCAGCGGTGCAAAAGTCTAATCTCCCACACCAGCCCAGTGCGGGTTAGCGGATATCACATGTCTTGGAATTTTGTGGTTCTAAGGCATGCCGGTTTCCTTCGGCGCTTGTGGAGCAGTGGTGATGAAATAATTAATACAAAGTAAAGTGCCTGCCTGAGTTCAAATCCGAGACCTACAGTACGTAAGTCGGGGCCTATACCGTTGAGCCATAACTAGTCGTACTAAATGTTTTGCTAATGTTTGCCTTTTAATTGGACCTAAAATAATACATAAAGCTTGTAAAATCTCTTTACATTGAACGATTCAAAAGATGTCTGCTCGTGAGACGGCAGAATTCCATTAACTAAGCTAGCAAAAACACGTTAATAATTAATTTCATTAGACAGGTTTAAAAAGTTTGTTGCAAATAACTTTATAAATTTAAAAAGGCATTTTTATATCAATGAAAATATTCTAAAATAAGGTTTTACAAAGTTATTTTATAGACTATTGGTTTAGAATACGATCTATGAAACTTAAGGTCAAAGGTTAAGGTTATTAATTGGACTATTATCGAGAAAAAGGTATGTGTTTGAAGTGATAACTTCTTTAGTTGCATTGACGATATTTCGTAGGGAAAAATCTTATACGTTCGTGTGAGCAACATGCTAATTTGAATTTGGAACAGTTTCCAAGAACTTTTTATCATTTTTTTTTCTTGTTTTAAATTTTATTGTAACGTATATACTGTTGATTGTCTATGGCAACGCCTTCCCGTCTGTTTTGAGTTTTCACTTCCATCGACAGTCCTTGTGACCGTCTGTATTTTATTAATGCAAGAAGTACCATATTTATTAAAGAAAAAAATGTCCTTAAATATTGCGTCAATCCGGGTTTCTGTAATCCAGAAAACATCGTGAATCATTTACCTACGTATGTTTTTTCAAAAAAGAAAGCAACCAGGATTGTCATACAATGATTATCCTCTCTGGTTCAACCCAGCAACAATTTTGATAGTTGATTGGTCTTGGTTCGTTAGAAACTCAGTTATACGCCCAGTAAAACTATAATTTACATTAAGCCATTGAGACTTATAGTTTATCAGTATATTTATTTGTATTTTTATCATATTCATGTTTCATATTGGTGGCAACCTTGATAAACAAACTTGTATGCAACAGGGTTGTCGATCCAGGGTTCCTACGTACGCCGATAAAAAGACAACGGCCAATACTGACTGTTATGCATAAACCTTTAATTTTCATTCTAGTAAACGCTTGAAAGAACTGTAACGAATCAATCGAAAGAACAAAAGATGAACCTTTTAAAGTAACATGAAAATAAAAATGAAACAGGTAAAACGGTAAAGTCAAACCAGTTAAGCATGAGTCATTGTCTCAGGTGAATGCAGCCGTGGTAAATATATTGTGTGTATTGTTATAAGTTTAAAAAAATATTTATGTAGTGATATTTGTAAATTTATTTGCTTATACATTTTTGAACGTATATATTTAGTATGTATTATTATAAAAAACAAAATCATCAATCAATTTTATTGTACGGAGTACCCCCCAACCGATTCTCAGCGCTGTCCTATTCGTTTGTTCGTAATTTAATTTTAAATTTGTAATGTGTAACTATTTAAAAAATTACATTAAAACGAATAAACTTTTCTTTCTTTCTAACTATCAATCGGTATATGTATACATAAACCTGTAAAATCTTTCCCATCAGGACGCGACAATGTAGGCCACGATACGGACAATGATTGACTGATATTGTTGCGTTGCGTCGTGTAGCATTTCCGCCTTTGTCGCTCACCTAGGACAATGAGTGACAAAGAGATGCTATCGAGAGAGTACAGGAAAGGGAGGGAGGGAGAGCTTTACAGGCTCTCCCTCCCTCCCTTTCCTGTACTTTGTTTGTATGATAAAATTTTAACTATCAACTTATCTGTAAATCTCTCGAAATAGCCAATGGCTTTAGCCAGTTGATTTATTAGACTATATCGAATTGTGAAGTCTAACACATAACGTAAACCTGATAGCCAATGAGATGATTTAGAATTACATTATTTCACGAAATACATAATAACCATAAAACTTACGAAGAGCTGAATAAAAATTTTGTTCATTTTTTCTCAGATCAATACATATAATAAGCCTTAATGTCAAAAACCTTTTTAGTAAATGAGCGGTATTCCCAAGACAAAGTAAAATATGAGCCCGCATTCAACTGCCTATTATTTTCTCGTACGATCTTCTCATAAATAATTTGGGGTATCTCAAATCTGCGCCATCAAGTCGCTAAGAGAGCACCTGACTGAACTATGAATAATACATTGACTTGAAGGTATTGTTATGAAGGAACGTATCAATCGGTAACAGAATCGCGTGGTATTATTTAAAAATATCTAATACTGATATAGTAAAGAGGTTTTTTGGTGTACGTGATACCGCGATTGGTATAGTATTGACAGACCACAGTTATCAAAGATCCTTCTCGCCTAATCAAAAGGTTCAGAATTGGTGTTCATGTGCATGCTAACGCGGCGTGAGTCACCCTTAAGATGGACCAACAATCTGAGAGCAATATGACAGTACTAAAGACAGTTTTTTTGTGAGTTTTAACAACATGTAGACGTCCGTCTCCTATTAGGACAATTGCGATGGTTCAATAAACAAACAAATGTTATTATAATTATTTTATAGCGACTTTAATATTGCTAACAATGTAGTATATACAATGCTTATTGCTAAGTACCAAAGCTGCCTTCTTGTGGAACTTGGATGTAATCAGTTTATCGTGTTTTAAATTTAAAAAAAAAACAAGTTCATTCACAAATATAGCATAATTATATATAATGGACTATAGTAAATAAGTAATGTTGCATATAATCCGTATTATAACACAATGTATTGGAAATGCACATATGTGTGAATTTACAGCAAACTAATATTAATTGGGTTTGGGTAATAAAGTATTATTCGACTCAAGGCTGAGCGTAGCAACGAATTAGGATCAATATCGAGTTTCAATTAATATAATTTATTTGTTGACAACAATACTGAGTAACAAAGACGCGCATAATGGATTTTGCAGTTGTGTTTTAGTCAAAGGCATAATGAGAGAAGCATCTCTTTGTATCACCGGCTGCATGTCATGAGATCTACACACGATCTATGTAGTGTTTACTTTAGTTTCGCTCGGAGTAATCGCTATAATTGATAATATTTCCAAATATATTTATTATAATGCAGGCTTACCGTTACCTTCACTTCCATACTTTCGCGGAAAATATTGATCATTATTGTGACTAAGCTTTCTTTATTATTAGAAGTATCCTCCCTAAGAAGGTTTATGGCTTATTGAGATAAACGGGAAACAAAATCATACGAGTTATTTATTAAAATGTTGAAACAAGGTAATACATGCATGTATTAATGGATGAAATATTTAATGTTCATTTGTTTTATACTAACTTTTACCCGAGGCTTAAGCGCCTCGAATTAACTGGATTTATAACGGTTACTGAAATAAAAATACGAATTCAATTTGGCGCAATCCTAGCACACCTCTCTCATTTGTTCTACATCCATTCAACTTGACATATACGCTCTTCGATTACGGGTAGTCCTTATATCGCCCTTATTTAGTATTACACTAATCTGATCGATATAAACTCTCCTGAGACGTCCCCTGCCACACTGTCACTCAATTATGCAAAATAAATTTGTTTCGTTACTCTCTCTTCATTTTTCATTTCAATATGCTTCGAGCATATTTCTGAAATAATCTATCTTATCTACTCTTTAAATCTAACGAAAAAACTACCATAAAAACCAACTAAACATTGATTAAACCGAACAAAAAGCTTACGTGGGCGGACGAACTTAATACCTGAAAACTGAGCCTCTAAAATACTCTGAGACACTAGATTAATAAAATTGAATTTATTTCGCTGCGACGTACAGAGTACTTATAACTTCTAACTTGAAACCAAATAACACCTGTTATAGTTATCAGAAATAACCCTTAATTACTATACTAATTACCACTGTTTGGCTCCCTCGCGCTATTTTTATGACGCTTAATTAACTTGACACTAAAAAGGAAGTATTAAAGAAAAAAAAAGTTAAACCGAGTAAACAAACCATCCTTAAAAAAATATTTAGTTTCCTACCGCTAATTAGTTTGCTCAAAAACCTTGTCGCCCATTCATGAAAAGTATAGTAAAAGCATTTCGTTTTATAAAAACAAATAAATCCTCAGATCCCCTTGAAATGATTATTTTTTAAAATACTTAACATTCATAAAGCAAGATTACTCAAAGAACTTGGCGCCTTTATGAAGGCAGAAAACTTCAAAAGGTAGCTTCTAAATTTTTTTTCTTTGAAATGGAATTTATTTTTAAAATCATCAAAGTCTTTAAGATGAATTTATTTCATATAAAAGAAATAGCAGAGCATTTTCTTTCCTGTTTTTCCAATATCTGTAGCCTTATATACAGTCGAGCTGGACAAATAGTTGGAATTACTAGTTCGAAGATGTTTCAAATATATAATATACATATTTATACTATTCATTAAAAGTAAGAACTGAGCTAGATTTCACATTAATACAATTTGGCTTAAGTTTTTATTGAATATCACAATACTACTGGTATTCATTTCATAATCTTTACAATCAATTTTTAAAACAAAATAGTAGTTAATGTGTAATTTTGGATATAAGGATATAAGATAAGTGTAAAGGGTAGTTTGTTAAAAGTCGATACTTCTTTGTTCAAACATAAACCAAACAAAGTTTATTGTTATGGAATCATTAATATTCAAATGGATGGATTTTGAGGCAACGGTCGCTTCCGTCCATCATTGAATAATATCACAATTTATTTACGAATATTAACTTATCGGTTTTGGTGACCGTCGCAAGGTGCCATGAATATAAATCGTACTTTTTATTCCTGTCTACAATAAGCAGTGACGGGGTTTAAAAACAGAGTACGTGAGTATTGTGATATATCTTTTATTAGATAATTGAACTGAATAGATCAATTGTTTAAGTACATATTGCAGTACTGTGTATACGTAGATCTGTTGGTAAGCGATGCATGGATAGTTTTGCAACATACAATACTAAAATGGTCCCATTCGGGGGGGACCAGAAGACCATCCATTTTGTGCTTGCTTCACCATCAATACTTTTTCAATTTTAGCATCGTTTTACACACTGGAAATTTCATATAGATATTAAATTAGCATGTTTCAAATGAGATTATTATAATCTACATATCTTTCATTTTCAGGCAAAAGATTAAGAGAATTATACGCGCACATTCATTGAAATACGAGTAAAGTGATCCCAACCCGTCGCCACACATTTTAAATTTAGTACCTCGATGATGCATTCAACGGAAATAAACTGGCAAAGTTTGAATAACAATAAGCGTGAAGGAGCGTAGTTCATTCAGAGTAGTTGGTTGTTTAAAATCAGACCCACATTAAAACAAAAACTAACATGATAGAAACAGATAACCGGGGCTTAACCCGGAGATAGTGACCAACGAATAAGTTCCGTCACACAAAGTACGACTATTACTAATTATTGATTTTTTATGTCATTTACAGTTTGAATTTGAATTTAATTCTAGAACTATTTAGAATCAAAAATGGTTCGTTTCCTATTAATGCGACACGTTTTCCATCGTCTTCGTCTTTTCTTCGTCGTCTTTGAAACTATATAATGATGATAAAGAGATACGAGTGGTCCCATTACAAGTACTAGATATCTAAATGTGCCCTAGTATCACAAGCTGTCGGCACATGAATACAATGTGTTAAAACTGAATAGCGCTCGCCGAGAACACATCTGCATCATCGAACATTGTTCCCTTATCTGTATACGAATGACGTCATAGATCTAAAGGTCAAAATGTCAGGGGCGACCTTGTTCTATCTATATAACTGAATCAATTTTGGATCGTCTAACTTCGTTAATGAACGAACTATGTTACACTATGTTTTTCTTGTGACTGACTACATACCTCTGCTAGGTCAACAGTGTCACTGTTAGAGGAGGATGCTTAGCTTGTACCTCATTTAAGAGTTACTTAGCTGGAGGGTTCCCTGGGGAACCTCGACTCGGGCTGTTACTATATTTACTGGATTGGGTATTGGGGTCACCTTTGGGTCGCTTGAGCGGACGTTCCATGGAGTAACTGAGCTCAAGGGTCCCCGACAGAAAACCCCGGCTTAGGCTGTCACTGACTACGCGCTTAGCATTCCGATTCGAGTGTGAAGCTATTATTGGATTATTTTCAAAGTAAGCCACTTTAATGCTATACACTTAAGCATCTGATATGAAATCTATTCATCCATTTTGCACTGTAACTGGAGTATCTTTATTTTATTCTATATTCATCTACTTGTCTCATTCCTGTACTGTCTTTAGTAAGTCTAGACGTTTTCTTATTTCCTTAAAGAATTACGTGCTCTCGTTTTAAAATATGTACTTCTCAGATCCGAGACGAATTCCTCTCGCAGTCAAGTAACTAAACAATAGCAAATAGAGAACAGTTAAACTATTTTTGGTCTATTTCACTAATAACGTTCACTGCAATTAATAAATGTCTTGGGCCACATAATTATTCACTAGTCTAGTGAGTGGCGCCGGCCGACACACTGAAAGTAATTACGCACGCCATTTCATCATCGGTCTTAACTTAACACTTCAAGGCAAGAGAAATTTCTACATAGCTAGATAATTGAATTTCCCTATAGGAGTTTAATCATTTATCAATATCATTGAAAAATCATGAGCTACGTATATATATCAACACGATAAAGCAGAAGTGTCGATCATTTTTTTTACCCCACAGCCGAAAGTACTATTTCAATTTGTTTATTTACGAGTTAATTAACTCGTAAATTTGTAAAAATGAAAGTTGAGATTTGGAACATGATTAAATGAAATTTCCTAGAATGTCAAAACATTTGACTTTTTGACATTTGTTTTTTTAAAGTAATAGATAGGTTAGGGCAATTTTCGGGGTCCGACATTTCCGCTTTCTACCGTCTATATGTACATATTATATGAACGACTCCATTATAATGACTGTGAGAAATGCATCTGAAAGACTAATCAATTATTAGAAATGGTAGCCACGATCTGATTACGAAGTAGCGTGGATAGTACTGCCCTCAAGATCTTTGTGGTATTGCTTGAACAAGACCAATGTTCGAACACTAGACGCTATTTCCGAGGATCCAATCATCTAACTTCTGCTGCGGATCACATCCATTTTGATTTGATTTCGCAGAAACACTCAGATACTTGTTCTTTAATCGACCTTGAGTCTTTTTTATGGGACCAATTGCGAAGGGTCATCTCGAGCGATGAACCTTATATATTCTCAACATTAAAGAGTACAGTACTGAACATAAGTAGTGAGTAATAAAAAACAATTAAGAAGAATTATGTCCATGAAAATATATTCCTGCAGGCGTCAACAGCAAATTGTGTGTACGCCAAACTTCAAAATGTAGGACGAGACGTGAAAGGGCACGTCAAATATTCAGAGCTGGGCTCAGAAAATTCTTCCGTAACACTTTTCTGAGATGAGAAAATAGAAAAGCGGAAAGGAAAAATATTTCACGTAAACTTGGATGGTACTTTTCTTATCATTTGTGTAGCAAAAAGATGCCGTGAACTCAATCTGAGTAATAACTTTAAAAAAAATATTGCCATCAATTTATGGCGTTTTGTCCTTCTATTTCACTTGTCGTTTGTAGATGATACGAGTTCGAATATCGCTGAGGTTTGTTCTTTTTCTAGAAAACACAAATCGAGTCACAATAGTCCATATTACCATATTAACAGTCAAGTACAACATATCTAACAAAATGTATTATATTAATTAAAATGTAATCCTTTACATTTTTCTCTTTAAAACTTGATGTGTCAGATCACTTCTGATTCATAGATATATAGGACCTGGACCTCAAATCGAACTCTGAGTCTAACATTTTGTTGTACATCAACATAAACTCGACCCCTAGAATCGTCAACGGCGAATTACGCAAGGGTTAACCTAATTTAATATTTAAGAGTTAACAGTGGCCCCAGATTTAGTTAACAACACACTTGTGATTTATTAATTTAATCTTGTGCCTGATCAAATAACAGATGCGGGTATAATTTTCTTATGTCGTATCTTAGACCATATCTTGATTTCTACCAAATATGAAAAAAAACCACAGGATCACCCGCTAGGCCAAACTGAACATTTCCTGAAAATGTTATCGTTTTCTTACATCAAATCTAAGTAGATATCTATTAGTTTTACGGAAGATAGAAAGAATAAAAGAAGAAGGTATTTATAAAGAAAAGAATAAAACAGAGAAAGAAAAAAGTACTAGATAATAAAGCTAAACGAGTAAGAAAAATGAAACAGAGAAAATTTTGAACTTGATGAAAGAAAGAAAAATCGATATAGGTTGTGCTATAACTGATCCCTAACGTTGAAGTTAGATAAGATAGATTAATTTAAAGGTTTTAAAAGTAATTATTATGGACGTTGTTAATTTTAATTCGGATATGTGGCTGTGTGATGATTATTTTGTATTAAATAAGATTATTTATTACCATTCTGTCACCTTAGCATCTTTTTTATGTCGGCAACTTCTCATGTAGTAATTTACACCATTTAAGCACGCTGTTAAAGTACCAACCATTGGGTCGTTTACTGTACATAAATAAATTATTGCAAAATAAAATTTTGGGCGTATTATAGAAAAAAAAATTCTAACAGAAATATAATTTGGGCAATGTAAAGCTAAAATACAAAATACAAGGCATATAATATTTCATGTTGGCGCACATTAAAACCAAAGTTTGTATTGACCATAATTGTTTGGCAATAATCTATTCACGCATGCAAATACAAACATTGTTAGGACTGTGCAATTAACGAACATAGCCATTTATTTTTGGTTATTTTGTTATTTTATTATGACTTTTAAAACAACTATAAAATAAATAACCAATCACTTATTATTGATTTCCATTAGGCACAGTCCTGGCACACCTCTCTTCCTTCCATATTCGTACATCTTCCCATACACTCTTCCCGTCAAAGATAACTCATCATCTCCCTGCCCTTTCTCTACTTTATGTGGAATTACGTCGTTATCGATATATTGTCCGTCAATTCAGTCGTCACTGCCTTCTTAATCGTGTCACTTTTCACGCAGTCCATCCATCTTTTTTTGTGCCTTACCCTTATCTGACATACCCCTGCACATTCATATTTAAAACTCTCCTTATCATGTGCCATTTCTCCCTCCTAATAACGTGAACCATAACGTTTAACTCTTTAAAATTAAAGTTATAGTGCCCATATCAGTTACAAATTTATGTTTTTCTTACTAAACACAAAACCCTTTAAAGCACTGACCTAAAGTTACGTGCCGCAACTCTTAAGCATAATGAGACGAGAAAAACGAAGGTTATTCCCACTTGTACCGCTTTTTTACATTTTCAAACACTAAATTACACTCCTAATTTTAGCAAACTCGTAAATAACACTCGAAAATTTTCATTTTACAATCCTCCCTTTAAAATTTTATTAGTGCGATAAATGGTAACCTATGAACTTTATCAAGGCCCTCTTTATCTGTATAGTTAAATTCATAAAAATCTTTGTAGTTATTTAGTAGTGAAGACGTAACAAACAGACGAGTTACTTAATAATATTTATATAATTAATATGGATCATACGCAGTTTGTTTTTGATTTGAAGAACTTAATAAAAAACGACAATATCATTTGACATTTTCTAATCAAATAAAGGTAAAGTTGGTCCCAGAATTTTATACGTGATCCGGCCAAGTCAATAAGCTTTAGTACGATAGGAGATATACTAAAATTTAATACGCCTACATAGTAAAATACACAAGTAGAAAATATTTTTTACATAAAATATCTGTTAATATATACATATGTGTAAATTCCCTGTAAGTTTTGTCAGTGTATTTCGTGAGGTAAAAGATATTATTATTTCATTGAAAGATAAATAAATAAATATAAATATGCGCTCACCCCCGTAACCCACAGGGGTAGGCAGATATCATGGATTTCCATTTGGCGCGATCCTGGCACACCTCTCTCGCTTCATCTACATTCATACATCTACGCATACATGCTTGAAACAAAGAAATTCATTAGGAGAATATTCGAAATAAAGCTTGATTAAAAGCGAGGATCGTATAATAAAAAAACAGTTCAAAAAAGTAAAGCCTGTGTTTCGTAGAAAGCAAAATAACTACCCCTCTCTTTGAAGTTGATTTAATTTCCGATTTTATTACCTTCAAAATAGGAATATGAACATGTCAAAGCAGAGCAAAAATGTTATAGCAATAATTGAAATCGCAGAGCCAGTAAAATGCATCAAAGGTATAGTGGTACGTGACGTTTGCTGTAGAGGTGTAACAAATCATAAGCGGTAGCGATTACTAAAAGAGGATAAGAGGAGGGAGTTCCGAATAATGTTTATAGAAACTTCCGTTGTTTACAATTAAGAAAAAACTTCTGTTTAGTTTCGTATCGTCTTCTAGACATAAGAAGTTATATTGGACCTCACACAACACTTACTTCTTTAATTACTTTGAGACGAGAGATTTGTTACCTGTTTCATATATTACCTAACATAAATTAAGAAAAAATCTGAGTACAAGGCACAATATTGTTATATCATTATTTTCCCATTTCAAAGATACTGTAACTACAAAACTATCGAGAGGGAGGGTCATGTTTCTGCATAAGGAGTGCAGATTGCTGCGCATAAACTCCTACATAGTTCTCACTATATTTTTGCATATATAAACCTCTTACTTATAAAGTTAGGAGTCCAATGAATAAGTCAGTCTCATCTATACCGATAGCGTTGAAGAGACGAGATTTCGTCTGACGTTTATTCCTTAAACTAGAGAAGATTACATTATTAGTAATAGTCACTGTTCCGTGATCTCTTATATCTTCGACCACAAATTTATAAAAAATAGCAGACCGCGTTTCAATACAGGCAATAACTGCATATGCAGTATGAAAAATATCCGATAAGCGGATTCTGTGACACAAAAATAAAACGTTTGAATAGCATGGGAGTAATATTGTATTTTCCAACATGAAAAATGTTTTTTATTTTAATGTTGGAAAATACGATCGCCTGACGATTAGTTCATAGGAACGTAAGCGAACACAGCTTTCAATAAACCTTATGTAATAAATAATAATGTGAGTATATAATAAGTAAATAATGTGTGTAGGTGAGTTCCTAGTTTATACGCAATAAAAAGGAAAGGATGACGTATGGAGGAAATTGGAGCTACAAACTCATGTTTTTACTAAATACTTCTACTATAGATACATAGGTCTGTGTTCTACGACGTTGCAGTAATTTTTTTGACAGAAATAGCCCCTCCCTTCAGCAGCTACTGTTGTGACTGTTTCCACCAGGGTGGATTGTTTACAACGCCAACGAATTTTCTAGTGACTTTGACATTACATACATGTGTTTCATGTAAAATAAAAGAGAACGAGAGAGAGAGAGAGAGATCTTATTAATGTTATAAACGTGGAAGTTTGAATGGATAGATGTTTACAAGTGACAGCCCCAGCCGCGGTCACCTTTCGGGGGCCCTATTGAGCCGAGTCACTCCATGAAGCGTCCGCCAAAGCGACCTAAGAGCTCGCCAGCCTCCCAACCCGGTAAAAATAATAAAGTAACGGCCCGCGCCGACGTTCTCTCTAGGGAGCCCTCGAGCTAAGTTACTCTTAAAGAGGCTTAGGCTAGGCGCTTTCTGCGCCCTGCCGCCTCGAGCCCGGTGTAAGTGTAATTGACTCCTCTAGGCAAAGAGGCACAAAAAAATGGATGGATGTTTGGAGTGGAGTCTCGTATGCATATCACAAGATTTTCTAAATAATCGGACGTTCCGCTACCGTACACACTACCTCCAAGTTGGGTGTGGTGAGTGTGTTAAGCACATACCCGTACAATCCAGGGTGCCTCAAGTGACGGTCCTCCTCATACACCAATGCTATATCGCGCGTATGTCACGTCGGGCCCTCAGACTGACGCTTTATGTCGGTGCCTCCAGACCGCAGCCACCATTTTCACTGACTGTTCCAGAAATGAAGGATCAACGTGACAGGTCAGTCACAAAAAAAGACGAACAAAAAAAAAGGATGGATGTTTGTTAACCACGCAAGAACGGCTGAAACGGCTGGGATTAGGTCATTTTTTTATGAATCATCTAGCACTTTAATCCCGCCTAGTGTATTGGTGATGTGGTCGAAAGGTGGTTAGTAACAGCCTTTTCACTATTCTCTTGAAGGTATCACGTCATAATTGGACGGAAATACAGACGCTGGAAACTTGTTCCAATTCTATGACATAGGCTACTTTTTATGACGGCCATAATTGCATCGCAAAAGTCTTTTGTAGACAGCACCCTCATTAATCAGATTTCACGCCGCCGGTTCTCAAAAACATGCGAACGATGTCACGGAACACCTAGTCCTATTATATTAGTAGAGATGTAATACATATTTACACAGCTTGGAAAGGCTTAGGTGAATATTGACCTGTGGTTTAACAACCTTAATATCTTTTAAAGCTTATAGATTTATTTTATAACCGTCGTATGTAATTTATGGGGGACTGAAATTTCAAAATTGCACGGAATATTAGGATTGAAATCTTAAAATAAATTTTTAAACTCAAAGAACGCTACGGAGAAAATTTTGCTGTTTTGACATTTTTATTTCTATTTATATTTTTGTAGTTACAAATACTGATAGAAAATATTTGGTCTTTTAGAATATGCCAAAGGGGATAAGAAATTTAATTTAGTAACAAAATTAGTTCTCAGAAGTTACAAACTCGTTCCCCGTTCAGTCGCGACAGGTGACGTTTATGAGTTACTTGGAAAACTGTAGAACATCCCTCCTATCCCAGTAAAAGTAAAAAACATTACCGCAGATGTTTTTTACTTTTACCGAGTAGGGATGTTCTGCAGTTTTCCAAGCAGTGCATGTATGTGTAGGAGGAAGAAATGTTGTCTCTTTCTGCACTGACCCACAGTGTTCGTTTACAGAGCTAAGTATTTCGACTCATCGAGAGATTGTGGCATTATACACGCTAGTCCTAAGTTTAGTTAAGGAAGCCCTCTAAAACTACGAATATTGCTACAAGAATACTAGCACTTGAATTGATAATCCTCCTACTATACATATATGTAGATAAATCATAATTATGTACTATATTCAAAACTATTACATTTAAGATATTAGAACAAAGTAAATAAATAAAATTTTCTTGTTCATTTTTATACGATAACGGTTATGAACTTATTCAAGAAATAAGACAAATATGTCAGTGAAAAACAAAGTGGACCGTTCGACAAAACGCTTGTACTCAGCCCATAAGGGTCCCTTTCGGCGCGTAAACGGATTACGAGGGTACGAGCCCTTGTTAGAATCAAAGTGTTGACTGCGGATCTAATGGCCGTCATCTCCGACCCGCGCTTTGCTCCTCCGTCACTGGCAGCCTCTTCACAAATTCACAAGCGAAATATACAATTTTCTATATCCTTTAACCGCTGTGTATTCCTATAATCGAAACCTTTTTTTTCACGAAAGAAGGCACTATTCTATTCAAAGTAATATTTCTGTTTTACAAGCATGTTTTTCTCTAAGTATAATACAACAGTTTTTTAAAGGATTTCCTACGTTATGCAGGTTGGGTAGCGTTGTAATCGCAGTACCGCAGTATCGTAACAACGCGACGTGGCAGATAGACATGCTAAAGTCTTGGCTAAGGAGGTCTTTCCAGTTGTTGCTACTCGATGAGTACAGCGAGGGAATCAAGGCTCTTAACTTCATAATCCTTAGGATAGGGCTGCGACCAGCTATGGACGACGTTTAACGATGATTTTAATTTCTTAGTTCATAGAATAATTATTAAAAAATAATTATAAAAGTAAAATAGCTCTATATAATTTTTACATTTTCGCTCCTAAATTAAATTAAGGAATTTTGATACAGTTTATAGTACTATCTATATGGTGATGATATGTTGTTCTTAAAAAATGAAACAATAATTTAAATTAATTGCATATGAAACTAATTTCCAATCAATACTTTGGAAAGTAACCATTAAAAATTTATTGTTAAACTGATTTGGGCAGCGATACCTTTTAATCGTTGTTTTTCGAACAAAGCCCGCCTACAAGAAGTTGTTTTTTTTTAATACCAATCAGGCGTCTCACTGTTGCCAGTTACAATATCGGAGAACGGTATTGCCAACATTTAAAAAAAATGTCTTCATCATTTTTTTTAATAATAGAAAGTGGCAAAAGAGAATGCGGTTCATCTGACTTCAAGCGACTGCCATCTATAAGCATCTGCAACAAGCTAATGAGTTGCCTGCCTTTAATGGACAGAGGATAAACAGAAAAAAGATATTTCCTTTTCCTATTTATTCGATTCCCCCTGTCGGGTCAAATCTTCTCCCACTCCCCACTCTTTTTTATTAGAAATGGATGGGAAGGGGAATTGGAGTAGAATTGGGACTAGGCACCTCACACATCAGGCTAAGCGCAGAATACCTCTACTTCACGCCTGTGTTCTGTGAGGTCGTGGTATTTCAACAGTGGATCCGGCCCATTCGTGCTCTGCCACCGTTAAATGTTGCTAACAATAGATAGATTGAAACAAAAAAATAACTTGATTGCATTGAAATGAAATCAGATATAAAAACTTGTAACGAGGAAATTGTCATGTTAAAAAAGGACAAAGAAATAAAAAAAAGATGTGTTCAAGTTGTGCGACTTAAGGTTGTATGTTAGGGGTGGCAAAAATATTTATTTTTATCTATCTTTTAGCTATTATTATTTTATGTTGTCTGTACTAATAAAACAATGTAATTACCTTTACCTAAAAAAGATATAGCATACTTAATTATTACACGAAGACTAAGTCCGGGGCGTATTGTTAGTCTTAATAAATTAAATTTGCTCTGAATGTAATTGTTGTTGATACTCCTTAGTTCAGCAACAGCAACCTTAGCTAACTAATGCGCTTATAACTTTCCTCGTAGACGCCAAGTATGTTAATAATCTTTCTAATTGTTGCAGACTTTACTGGAATTAAGCCTGTGCATTTCAAACGCACGGCCACAATTCTATTTCTAGTGAAATTCTTGATTTTGAAACCGAATGAAATGTTATTGTTCAATCGATTTAATATAAAAATAATTATACTAAATTAACAAACCGGGCAAACCTCGTTCCGTCTTAAAATTATTTTATGTAGTATGTCCGACATCGGTTCCCTTCTTTATAGCACCTTAAAATGTATGAAATTTATGTATAATTATTGATTTTCTTTGTAGTTCCTGTTACTTCGTGGAAGATAAGATTGTACGCTCTTATTCACAACTAGCTGCTCTCCGTGGTTTTATGTGTTGCACGCTTTAAATAAAATAATTTTACTTATTTCTTAAGAATAACAGTACTTGACAATGAAAAATATTTTTTTCGGCTCGGCTCCTTATCTTTATAATTGGGCTGTCAAATTCAGAAAGAATTTTTCAAATCCGATTTGGTAGTACCCGAGATTAGCGCGTTTGGACAAAAACTGTTCCGTAAGTCAGTCCATAATGTCACATCTGAAGCCATAAAATTAATTATCTAATTTGTATTCGGGACGGAGAACCTAACAAATCAAATATTACACGACTTTGTGTTCTATGCATACATTGATATAATTTATTTATTTTTTAGAATATTTTAATTTCCTAATGTACATAATAATGAAAATAAAACTATTTAGTTCTTAGATAATTAATGTTTTACATCAGGTCTTGTTTTTATTACTACTAATTATTACTTTGTTCTCTTCAAAGCAATATAAAACTTAACAATAAAAATATCCATTTTATAATCAAAAATCATAATGAAGTCGCTAATAGCTTTTCCTTTGTTCGAAATATAAATGTTAGTATCACAAGTCGTAAATTAAACGCAGAATTATTTTTTTGTCTGAATTAA
The DNA here is from genome assembly GCA_000931545.1 of Papilio glaucus. Taxonomy (NCBI): domain Eukaryota; kingdom Metazoa; phylum Arthropoda; class Insecta; order Lepidoptera; family Papilionidae; genus Papilio; species Papilio glaucus. Next base: position 194,249 of record JWHW01050140.1, on the reverse strand, counting down.
TTCTATTAACTTTAATCGGCCACAGACTAACTTAGACTGAATTAATTTTATGCTAATTTCTACGGTTACTCCAATCATTGGTCCGCTCAAAATTTACGACAAATTTCAATGTCAATTTCCTTTGCATTTACTTATAATAGACCTTGTTTCATAAAGTTACAAATATAGATCTTTGATTAAGCTATCGAGTTGAAACCTATGGTCCAGTTCAGCTAAGTTATAAATATGTAATGCGTAAAATGGAAATCCATAACCTACAAGGCTGTAGTTTCTGACCAGGATCAGGACCAGTTTCTTACGGATACGGGGCACCTTCTTTTCAGATAGACCGATAACTTTTTGAAGATATTTAAATCACAATTATACAAAGTTGTATATCAAGGAGTGAATAGCGATTAATGATGGTATAGGGGTAGGTTCGCTAGTCTAGTAATTACATCGGGTAGCACAAATTACGTTGATCCAATCCTTATCAAACATCACAGGATCACTCGCTCGCCTCACCCGGCCAACCTGAAAATTTCAGCTAAATCGGTCCAGCCATTTCGAATATCATTGGAATAACATTATGTTAATACATACAGACACATCGCCTTTTATATATACATCGGCTGCATACATATTTTTGATCAATAATTTATTGTCTCCGCGCTTAATAGCAGAATGTGATGGGTGCATGGAATACGTGGAAGTATGAAAAATTCACGAAAAAAATATATATAATGAAAATGCATTTTCTTTTAAATTTTTCATGAGCTGCGTTATCCCTGATGAAATGTCAGAAACTACAGACAAAAACTACTACAACGAAAAAAATCCATCCAGAAATAGCTAATAAGATTAATTAATTCGAAGGCGGAATGAAAAGAAAACTGTTATTCTGCAACGAAGTGTATCATAAAGGAAACGTACGAAGTGATATAAGATGAATGTCATAACAAAAAAACCAACTGCACAATGCCCCATACGACAGGTACTGTCACAGATGGGAAACGACAACCAGGCTTACTGAGAACATGGCATGCTTTGTTAACTGCAACCGAGTTCTTGGTAATTGTATTACACAATTGTAAAGAGATCTATGGTCCTTACAATAAGTAAGCAGCTTACAGAAGGAAATGTGGCCCATAGTGGACTCGATCACTAAGTTACTTTATGTTCAGTAAACTGCAGTATCTTCAATTATCGGATATAGATTTAGATTCTTGCAACAGTCGAAGAGCATGAGGGGAAGCGGGGATATGTGGGGTTTTGAGAAAACTAACTTATGTAAGTTATTAAGCATAAAAATAAGCAGTTGTTGAGGACTGGAAACAAATTTTAAATAATATAAGCGTAGTTCAATTAAAACCAAGATTTAAAAAAAAAACATTTTTTTTGTTGTCATGTTGCAAAAGTGAGTGGTAATATTGGTTTGGGACGCCTTAGGCGCCCTTATACCGATCATATTAGTGGTTTACTAAAAAGGTCGATATAAGGAGCACCAATAACCAACTGTGGGTTACGGGCGTGACTGCATGTTTTAATTAATTTTTAAAATCTGATTCCTATTAGTACCAGATGTAGGGCATTAGGTTCATCCGACGGCATTTAGGTTGCCAAAAGATATAGTTATTATCACCTTTATCTTTTAACACGCGCATTAAAGAAAATTCATTGTAATTTCGCAACGTATACGTTTTCAATAGCGAATTGTTCGGGTTTGAGAAGCGTACCGATCATCGTAAACATTGTAAGGAAGCGGGGACAATAGCGGACGAGTCTCTCGAATCGTGTCGACTATTTTCGCTTTGTTCGCGCCTTGCGTAGTTATGTACTGTATTGTCATTTGGTACAGTTTCCATCATTTTACTTTGAGTTTAAGGTTAATTGTTATTTATTAGAGAAATGATTGAAAATAATATGTACTCGTATATAATTGAGAACTTAAATTTTGGTAAACAAACTGAGTGCCTATAAATATTCATGCAAACACAATGTTGCAGGGTCTTTTGTAGCATTAAAAACTGGTGAAAGGTAAGGACAAGATTGATGATAAGTTCAGCATGTATTCTGCTAAAAGTAACATCTGACAACCCTGATATAAGGTTTTTTAATGTAATCTGCAACAACAGAGATACTTAAATTTAAATTACGCGTACAACTGAGACATTGTAAAATATATGTTTTGTTGTAAAAAAAAGTTTTGGTTGATAAAAGGTTTGCACCTGTACTATGTCATGAGATTAAAAAAACCCAGGCGAATGTAAATAGTAACTATAAATGAAAAATGTTAATTAAAATTTAAAATAACATATGTAATAAACAGACATATAATAGACACTCGTGTTGCGTAGAAAGGTACTTTAAAAAAACTATTGCACTGCAATCTGTGGGAATAATTTTGTAAAAGGGACGATAGTGTGTAACAGAAAAGAAGTGAGGCTCTGCTATTTTTTTATATTATATAGCGGTTTTCGTTTGTGCTTAAAAGAAAACAAAATAAAACAGACAATTCGTACGCTCGCGTTAAGAACCCTAAATCGGGTCGATTACGCACGGCTTGCGTCCCTAATTGCACTTCCATTTGCTGACGCGCCGACACATAAAGGCCCTCTGCCATCGGCCGACTGCCACGT
>JWHW01050140.1:179959-191463 GCA_000931545.1 Papilio glaucus | reverse complement strand
GTATGTTTGTGTTTTCTATTGTACCCTTGTACCTAAAATTGTTCTTGTGTGCAGTTCGTTTAAGCTGATAGAGTCGAAACTACCTGGCTGGCGTGTTCGAAGAACGATTGTAATGCGCCACGCTCACTTCGTCCGACTACATGCCGCTATGACGTGACTTGCCAGCGAACATTCCAATCACCTTCCTCATATGATACGGACGGGATGAGAAATAAAACAGATTAAATCAATAATAATCACTAAGATTCCTTACCAGGATTTATATTATATATACCTATAGTGGTTGCTCTCAGCTTGAGCTTGTTAACGCTTTAGTAAGTGTACCGTATGAAGTGGTCGACCTCTCTGATCATTGAGCTCTAATATCTAATCTGTAACAAAGCGTACATAGACCTAAGTAGATGTCTCTACATAGACGGCCACCATAGACACGATAGCGTTTTCATATTTCTTTTCACAATTTTCTAACAATTCAAAATAAAAAAACGGTCCAGCAAAAGTGATTTAAAGCGTTTCATTATATTGTTCTTAAAACATATATATTTATGGACCGTCCGAGATTCCTGCATATCCATTCATCGGTTCTACGGCATCTTCTTAGTACGCTGACCACGTCTTCGAGTAATCCAACACCTTAGCATTATAATTAAACAATGTTTATATTCTGAAGAGAACAAAAATTAAACGACGTGGCTTCTTTGAAGTTAAATATTTCTAGTTACATATTTTTTCGTTTCATTGTTCTCCTGAAAAGGTATAATATATTTCTTTTCATACAGTGCACAAACAAAGTCTTAATAAAACGATGTAGCTAAATAAATTTCTTACAAATATAGTAAGGTATGGACTAACTTTTGAAATAGTAGGGGTAAAGTGGGAAATGCCAGTATCTTACAAAGAAATTAATACAATTCTTTTGTACGGTCATTCATAAAGAGTGGACGCGTTATATTTTTTCTCCCTATTTTTAATCCCCTATCTCATATCTTACTTCTCTCTCATGTAACAAAGTTTGCCTAAACGTTACGAGTTCTTGAAATTTTACTCCCAATTCTGGTCCAATCATTGAATCTGCCTAAAAATGTTGGTTTTCAACTTAGGTTTGATGGTTTTCAATAATCACATAAGTACAACACAGAAAGGAGGTCTTCATACATAATTCATCTTTGATCGCGTGTGTCCGTTAATGTTTAATGGAGGGGAAAATGGCAATGACAGCTTCGCAAAGAGTAACACACGACCTTTTATGGTACGGAGCAAATTTAAGCTAAAATATACAAAGATTATTCTATGTATATTATAATCATACAAAATAACAGGTCGAAAGTGTTTCAAAGTGAGTGAGAGCAATATTCACACATGTAAGAGAGAAGAGAAATTTTGAAAGAAAAATAGCAAATTAAAAAAATCGGTATTTAGATATTCGCAATCTATTAATTTTCAGTATCATCATAAAAAGAAACCATAAAAATACAAGACCTGCCCCGTGTTCGAAACTTCGTCCGCGGTAATATTTGTGTTGTTTTAGAAAAATCAATAAGCTTTATATTCGGTTATGGTTGGTTGAACTTCGTACCTCGTACAATTGACGTGTGGCGACACAAAACGCACACGAAAAAGTTTACGCCCGTAATTTATAAAAAGCAATCAATAAAGAAGTCAATTCAATGTAGTGATAAAAAAATAATATTAAAAATGTAAATGTATATTTTCCTCTGACGCATTACCACCTGAGAATGTATACAACGCAATACTACGTCCACATAACGTCATACTTACTGTACCACTAAACAGAGATAATGAAATCCTGATATGACCTATCGCCAGCTGTACTAGAACTGTGGGAGTAACGTTTAAGTTATTTACGTGGAATTTATAAAGCATTAACATTCATAAAGAGTTTGAACAAAGTGCTACATTGTTATTTGTGATTCATGTTTGACTAAGACAATTGTCTGATGACGTAGTGCTATTGATTAGAGGCCTTTTTTGGTATTGGAGTGATAATATGCGATGTCATGAAGATTCCACGACGAAGAAGGCTTATTCAAAAATATGATTTGGACACAAGTTTAAAGGTTACTATGATATATAATGGTGTAAGATCACGGCATAAGAAGTTTATACCCTCGTCTGTTATATGATCAGGACCTAGATTATATACTAGATGATATGTACATTGATAAATCACAAGTTGGTTGTCGAGCAATTTGGGGCCAATACTGTTCAATCATAAAAAAGTACAAAGGTTAGACTAGAGTTTCTACATTCCTTTGTTCTTTTTTATGATTTTTAGTTAACTTTATTATACCACGAATAAGAATTTAGAATGGAACAACGAGCTGAAGGTAATTGCTAAAATTGAATTTGTCAGCGACCGCTCCACGGTATCGGTTAAGGAACGAATAACTTTACCGTTTAATCAAAAATACTACGCTCACGAGTTATGAATGATCATAACTACCGCGTTATTGTCCGGTTGAGCTCTGGAATTGTTTAAATAATAAGCATCATACTATGTGTATTTATAACTATGAATTAGCACCCGTTTTATATCCCATTCCTTTTTTATCCTAGATCCTAGACTATCCACAATTTTAAATAAATCATAAATCAATATAATGACTAGACTGGATGATCTTTGTCTCAACAACAACTTGTACTTAAAGTTTGCATACAGCTAAAGTAAAGGTACAGTTAATCGGCCTATATCGGTAAGCCGTAAAACATGTATACATTATGTTTTACGATCACACTGTGCCGACCACACATTAGTGGGAAAAGGAGAGGGAGATGATAACGATGAGAACATTTCGTCTTGCATGTCAAGATGAGTGGAGTATATTTATGGCAACGAATATTAATAAAAACGAAGATGAGGTGAATGACAATATGAAGAAATTCACATGTCACACTGGTTGATACGGAACACCGAGGAACATGGCCGTGGCTACTCCTGTATACTTGTATGGTGAAGAGAAGAACCCAAAGACCGTTACCAGGAACGGTGGCAAATAATAATTAGGAAAAAACATTGAATCAAGTCTGTTGCAAGTCGTATTTCCTAGCCGGTAAACAATTAATTGAATGCTCACTTGTTTCACCATGTCACACAGAAAAAATAAAACTAGCAATGGTGTTAAATAATCATAAAACAAAGATAGTTTACACTATAGATGTTTTATACCAATGTTATACTAATACAAAATTACTAGTCAAAAGTTTTCCAAGACACCAACAATGTCACATGTCAAATGGTGTAAAAAGGATACCGTAATAAAAATATTAAGAACAAAGATGACAGCTAGTGTTTGTCACGTAGCCTACTTAAACACATGACGCAAGCTATAGAAAAATTGTCCAGGACGCTTTCGATACTTCTTTTTCTACTGCTAATGGCACATCTGCTACATTTTATATAGTAATATCATTGCATAAAAAGCTCATTTTAATAAATGTAAAACTGCGCACTTTTCTGATCAAATAAACTCAGCCCGGCGTCCTGTAATTGATTTTGTCTCTTTGTGTATTTTAGTGGGCTTTGATAATCAAAGTGATTTCTTAATTTAGAAGTAAGCTCGCACTGAAGCTCGATAAGTGTAAAAAGCGAGTGAACGTTGCTACGTTCTAAAAAATATAATTTTAAAATCAGCTCTTTTGATATCAACCTGCGCGATTTTTAAAAGATACTCGTATTATATTAAGCTCGGAGATTAAGCGAATCATTTTAAGAGTCGACAGTCTGAAAAACTTGTAGACTTTAACGAAGGATTTTAATGAGACAGTAAATGTCGCCCCGGACCCCTAATTCCTGTCCTCTTCCCCTACCCATCGTTTCCTTATAAGGATAGGATGGGAAATAGGAGAGGGCTGGACGTGAACGGGATGAATAGGGAAAGGTAATATCCCTATCTATCTCCTCCTTTGTCTATTAGTTAGGTAAAGCATCTTCGACTCATTTGCTTCTTCCGGATGCCTATGAGTAGCGGTCATTAGTCGGGTGTACATTTTCGTCAGGTTCGTCGTAGTATCGAGTAGTTTACCGTAGTACACAACGTAACGTTGACTGGCATTCATCTTTTCTTGGTCATAATAACCTAGCGCTTTACATTCCTGTAGCACCATTGACTTCTTCTGTTTTCATGGAAATCCGCCATTATCTCTCCCGCGTTGTAATCCATCAGTTGTTTATTCTTGTTGTTTTCAAACCAATCGAATTTGGGATGAGATGAATGTTATTAAATTTAAGTAACAAGGTAAATAAACTAATAAATAATAAGCAACATAGATATTCGTACACACCGTAGCGTATACATCGGATCAGATATGAATTATAACGTTCACTCATTAATCTTCATCTTGCTTGAGGGTTACGGGCGTGAGTACACATCTATAGGACATCCATAGTATCACAATAGGTCAATGCTCATGTAACAAGTTATTTAATTTAAAAATATTAGTATTAAACGGTAAGTAAGTGGATCGAATTATATGCAGGTTATAACAATATTGTAGTAATTGAATCATATAATTCTTTTGTCGCGTTTGGATAAATGAAGAAAGTGATTTTATAAGTTGAGCGCGCACGTCGACCGTTTAAAGCGACACCACGAACTTCTTAATGACTCAAACGGTCATCATGAAATTTTGCACATTGTCAGGGTCAGAAAATGACACAGGATACCTTTTAGTCCAAAAAAACTTCCCCAAAAAACCTAGTATAGGCGTTGCTATGTCATAATGTGTGTATAAGTATAACACGACAGTAACAATTTTGTCACATGACATGACATCCATTAATCCATATTGATGATGGATATCAATAACTTTTTTAATTAACAGTTATCAATTTCATATAATATCTTTTTTACAAACAAATAACGACTTTCTACAAAAAAATATTGACTTTCTTTTATAATTTTATCATGTATCAATTATGTTTTAAATGTATGTGACAGCTTCATTAAGTGCTTGCATATTATATATATAATTTCAATTGCAATTAGGATATAGTGTAGAAGGCCTACAGAAATTGTTATAATCTTCTGGCATATAAGTAAAGGAAAGGAAAGTATCTATAAATGTAAAAAAAATAAAAAACATACTACTACTGTCATTTTTTTACTTATTTATTTTAGACTGCATGTACCTAATAGATTGTTATCACCTTGATTTAATGTTAATATAAACGCACACAATTACAGAGGTGATGTGGTCAGAACAAGACTATCGCTCTGTATATCTATACGCACACGCCAACAGTTTCCGACCTTAGATCGCACTCCACTCAGCCGCACTCCCCTATCTAAGCAGATCAAACAATCTCGTTACTTACTGACGTGTTAGGGTTGCCCTATTTCATTCGAGAACTTCCACTTTGCCTTCCTATTTTCAACTATTCCAACGTTTATTTTTAAAACCCTACCGCAATAGTATTGAAAAAATCGATAATCCTAATTTTTATGTATATCTACGTACGTGTTTGATATAACTCTTAGTAGAATGAATTAAATTAATTGCTGCTGAACATTATAATGTGTATCAAATAGCTATATAGTATAGTTCTATCATTTTAAGGTCGCCTTATATGTGCAAATACAAGAAATAAAATTATAACTTCTGTTGTTAGGTAATACGTAGTACACAATACATAGCAGATTATTTAATATTTAAAATTAATGTATGGCACACGGTGGACCGACTTCAGGTGCCCGCAACAACAACATCTGTTTCACGAACTGACCGGCTCGACCGGTGAATACCACGACCTCACAGAATACAGGCGTGAAGTAGAAGTATTCTACGTTTCGGCTGATGAGTGAATGAGATAACTATGAAGTAGAAGGATATAGTAGACATATTTAATTAAATTTAGTAGTATAATACTTTAAATCGTAAAGCAACAAAGCGCTTTTGATATGATATCTCATTATCCTCCGCTTAAGTGCAAATTGCCGTAGATGGCACTCAACAGTAATTAAATTAATTATTCGCTGCGTCAAGCACTTCCCTCTCATTCATTGCTGAAAGGGTTCTTCGATGGATACTAATGACATCTGTTGTATACGCAACATCAGACTCCATAAATTTATAACATGTGAATCCGCTTGTAAGTACATTGACAGATTAATATATGAAATATGAATATAGCAGCGTTCGCTATTTGATTATGAATTATGCTAGCATTTGTAAAGGTCCTATCTACTCTATGTATTATATGTTCAGAGACGCGAATAGCTTCTAGACGTAATAGGCTTAGATATAGAATATATATTATATATAAAATATGTCTTCCGTGGATCGTCAGGTCTCATATGAGTCATATATTAAAACTAGTGTTACGTTTATACTAATTGGAATTCATCAAGAAAATATTATAAAATTTTGTAAAAGTTGCATTTTACGCCTGAAAAGAACATTGCATAAAAATTCAGTGTAAAATATTTTAATAATATAATAAATAATCATTTAACATCTTCATCGTATACCGTGCATATTGCATCCATTATCATAGAGTTAAAAAAACCTTACTATTTTAATTTTACAACTCTGGAGAGAATTTAGTTTACTTTTACAGCAAATAGAAAAATCGGTGAAATAAAATAAATTGAAACAAATTTTCATTTTACTTGGGAACTAGACTTAAATTTTCATACGTTATTACAAATACTATATGCATTTCAATACGATATATTTTTATTAAATAAGTTTTATTTTATATAAACTTTTTGACATTTTTTTATAGAAATACTACAATATTTGATTTTGAAAAAAGAAAAAAAGATTGACAGAAACTAATATTTTAAGAAGGGTGAGTGGTTTATAGCTAAACTAAAGCTGTACTAAAGGGAGAATTAGCGATGTAGTTCTTTTGACGAACGTTGGGTTAGATTGGGTTGTCAATCATTAGTGCGGTGCTAGACCGAGATCGATACGTTCTAGTTGATGAATGGAATCGCTCGTAGACAACTTTATTACCTCGCCGTTGATTGAACGAATGATATTTTTATGTCCTTCGAAGATATCCTGAATCTAATGACATAAAAAGTTTATCCAGTATTTCTTTGAGTATTTCCATAACATTTTTATTTGTTATGGAATTTGTTATTGTGAATATTTAAAGGATTAATGAATTGCTACAGGATACGAATATATAAAAATATGGATCCAAGTACAATTATATACGCTTTTAAGAAATACTTATGCCCTGACTAACCGCGGTACCCTAGGCCAATCTGAATGTTTCTAGAAAAAATATCGAAATCGGTCCAGCCGTTTCGGAATCAGGTATTAAAACTTTTACATATACTCACTCTTTAACTATAAAATACCTCTGGTTGTTTTTATATTTATTTTTTAAAATAATAAATAACCAATATATTTATTCAGTTTATTTTATAATGTTTGCAATAAAGTGTACGGACTTTGTTAATTACTGTATCAGTAAAATAAACAAGATACTATAACAAGCTGACTTCGCTGTAGCGTACGAATAGTATAAATCATAACAAAACTGAAATGTCAATTGTACCACTACTCGGAAGGTTGTGTTTGTTTAAGAATACATTTCTGTGAATTTTGTACGTTTTAGCGTCCAATTAAAACGGTGAGACGATTCAGCAATGAGAAATTTATGAATTTCCTAGCAGTTACGATGCTGGAAATATTAAGTTCAAAATGTTTCGGTGTTCATTAACTTTATCTTTACTTAATGCGAATGTAAGTTTGTTACAATTTAAATCTTTTATCATCTTCACAGATACAGAAAATAACTTAAGGTACCTTTGTACCCCTTACCTTTACCTTTGTATCCCGAAAAAAAAAATCCGAAGTGATCGGAAAATAAATCTATTTGTTGCTTGCCATGGTATTGCTAAGAAAGATAATTCTAATTAAGCGAAATCTTTTCCTGCGAAGAAATCAGAAACGAATGCGTTCAAAATAGTGGACAACAACTAGTAAATAATGTGATGGTGATGGTAAAATCGATATATAAACAGCGGTTCAGCTATCCATAGGCATCTGCAACAACCAAATGCGTTACATATACGCTGCCTACTTTGATGGACAGAAAAAATACATTTCCTTTTCCTATCTCCTCCCCTCCCCAATCAAATCATCTTGCCCTTCTAACACTTTCCTTATTAGAATTAAAGATGGAAGGAGAAGATGACTATCCATAGATCTCGACACATCACTCATCGGACGAAACGCAGAAGAATACTCTTCTGTGACTGTTGTATAACAGTTGCAAATCTCGCCAGAAATCTTCACTTACCTTTTTTTTTAAATCACAATATAGAACATTGGTTCACTGGTATTTTTATTTTAAAATAACACAGCACTAAACTGAAGATTGAATAAAGTAAAGTCAAGTTTATCCCTACTGTGAAAACCTGTGGGAATGTAGCTTTATTTACTTAAGAATTTTCATTGTTTGCTTCCGAGAATGACTTAGGAAAAAACTTGTCACTTTTAATAAAAACATGTTTTTTTCTTTTTAACATGTACGCGAACGTATTTTGTGTCATTCGTACTCATACAGTACCAGTCTTATATCTTCTTCCACAATAATTGTCATAATTAAAACCAAAAGATAACTTAATTAATTTCATACATTTTTATCAACTAGACAGGGATTAACGAGGAAGGTTTATGGTATCTAAGAAAACAGTACTGTCTAGATTCTTTTATTTATCAAATACCTAACTGTAGATTAAAGTAACTGTGTATTACGAAATGACAATTTTTTGCGCCTTTCCTTTGTCTACGTAACATCGTTGTGCGAAATTACATTCATGGTTTTCCAAGAGGGCCATGTCACTATTTGTTGTTTAAAGATAGTGTTGATGCATCGCTCTCCAATGTGAGGCTATTGGCACAGGGAAGTGATCGCAAGGATTAACAAATATAAGGGACAAAAGAATAGAAAAATATACTCTTTATTTTTCTTACATTGAAAACTAAAGCAACAGGTGCTGACATTTCCGAGTTTATATGTTATTATATAATAATAACCATGTGTTATTTCCTGTTAATATGTAATTGCACAAGAAAAAAATGATAGAGTTTTAAATGAGGTTTGGATACATATAAAAAACATCGAGGTCCAGAAAACAACATAAGTTATATCAAAAGATTGTTGAAATATTTGGCAGCCTGACTTTAAATTTTCCGCACAACTTTCTTAATTTTTTATTGTTTAGGAACCTTCTCCAGACAATAACAAAAGACGTGAAAAAATGAATTAGCGAAATCGGTCCAGCCGTTGATGAGTGATGCCGTGACCGAGGGAAATACATAGATTTGTTATATTCCTCCACCTTTTTATTTCCTTTCCTCCATTGTTTTATGTATATTTCGCTTTTAACTTTCTATTTTCAGCACGTGTTATTTGTGTCTATGTTATCGGGAACGGTAGAGAATGTCCGAACTGATTTCAACTGAAGTACACCATTCAATTTATTTCGAACCGATTTCAATTGCGGCTGTCTGTTTTCGTCGTTCGGGATTTCGAATATCAAAAGCAACTGCAGCCCTTTACAGTCTATTGACAGCGAGGCTGCAGGTAAATGACGTCTGTTGGATACATAACGTATTAATTCACCGTTACCCAAGACTGGTTATGTCAGTTCAGGATTTCTGTAGTATCATGCATTTGGCAAGATCCAAACCAGAGATGCGACAGTAATTAAAACTTTGGCGGTGTTTTCTTCGATCCGATAAAGTTGATTAGCTCTGTACATCAAATATTCATATCATTTCTAAATAATAAATTGTATAAATATTTGATATGCATAATGCACATATTATATTATCTTAAATATAATTTAGGTCCTAATCAAATAACAGACGAGGTTATAAATTTTTCATGTCGGAGCTTAGACATGATGCTTGTGGTTGTCAGATGGTAACAAATAATTACCCAAGAACAGTTTATTACTTTGCTTGTACACTAACCGCATAAAATAAGTTAGTTAATGATGTTAAATTATAAAATATGTTTTGTAATAATTGAGACTTCCTTTACAACATAAGACTTGGAAGAGAAGACCGTATCAAGTTTTTATTAAGAAAAACTTCACTTTGTATGAAGCTAAATGGACACTGGAACAAAGAAACAAGTTTGGGAAGCTTCAATAATTTTGCCTTAAGAAGTTCCTTCCACTGACCGCGTTGTTTTCGAGAATTCATTATAATTGCAAATTCTTTATTTGTTAAACTTTGTAATAATATTAGGATGAAAAATACTTCTAATGCTAACTATCTTGATAACACTATTGAAAAATAGAAAGCATTTATGCTTATTATTATATATAATAAGCATAAATGCTTTCTATTTTTAGAGATTTAATATTATGTCTTCTATCTTTTAAGCTTTAAAATTATCTAATTAAGTCATCACTTTATATTGTTTTAATTTTTTTGCTAATGAAAACTTACATGCCAATGTTGAGATGTGTGGAGTAACATGGATGTACAATGTAAAGTACGAAACGTATTATAGAGGAAGCCAGAAACTAGCACCTTTGATAGGTAAACTAAGGAGCAATAGGTGAGCATGATATGGACATGTTATGAAGAGGGAAGAATTGCATGTGTCATTTGGGTTTTAGATATGAATGTGGAGGGAAATGTTGGTAAAGGTAGACCTAAGAAAAGTTAGATGAATTGTGTGAAAGATGACATGAGTAAGGCAGGAGTGACTACTGATAGCAGTTGATAGAAAGACATGGATAAATAAAACGAGAGTGATGATTGAATGATCAAAATACGTGTAATTAAAACATAAATATTCTCGAGATATAATTAAACAGCACAATATTTACACACTCGTAATGTTTTCGGCACCTTTGGACGAGTCAAACGACACCATCTGGCTATCATATCATATTAGTATTTACGTAATAAAATTATCATTTATTTTTATAAAGACTAACATACTCAGGTTTTATAATCAGAAGTATAATATGAGCCTGACACATGATAGCATTATGTGTCAGTCTCTGTTTGAGGTCTTGATTAAACAATTCCTGCGAAATTACACATAATTCACGGCCATGATTTGTGTCGCATGAGAGAGACATTTTCTTGATGCTGTGTAACAATCACCAGATATAATTCGATGCTTTAAAGTATTTCGCAATACAAAAGTCGTCCTTTATCAAAATTAATTCAAACAACACTTTAAAGTACACATTTTAAAAGATATGTTCTTTTAAAAAAAAAGCGAATCTTTTTTAACAAAACGTAATTATATCAATTTTATACTGATCTTATAGAGGGTGTTAAAATAGTTTGGACAGATGTTAAATGTGAGGGGCTTAAATTTTTGAGGTCAGTTTTTGAAGCGAAAACTTGTTTAGTCACGTTAGACGATATTTGGTTGGGAAAAATCTTATTAAATATAGTCTACGTAACTAAACCTATAAGGTTCACGTGAAAAACATGCGTCAGCAACGCGTCACCAACATGCGAGTAGTACTGGGAAATATTTAACAACT
>JWHW01050140.1:151582-179582 GCA_000931545.1 Papilio glaucus | reverse complement strand
GGCGTTAAGTGATTGAAGGTGATAATACCCGCTATGTGATTACTAACATCTTTGTTGTTTCATGGTACGCAGTTTAGGAAATTAAACTGTATTACATAGGCAAATTGCAGCTGTTGTATTAAGATGCCGTATTAGGATTCATCCGTTCATTTATGAACAACCTAAATTAACGCAATTCTCTCTATTTATTAGTAATGTTAAAACTCGTTTATCTGTTTAAAAAGAGAATAAAAATGGCAAACACAATTTTTTACTCTGAACAACGAAGTCTTTATTGAAAATATTTATTCGTTACTCCAAAGTTTCGGTATTTAAGAGTTTCAAGGAAAGAGAAGACTAAGTGAAAAACTACGGCCGTGAAGATTTTCTCCAGAGCAATAGCGAAGATTTCAAACGCGAAAACTTGGAGTGTTTCACTATATTGGTGATTTGTAGTCGCGCAAATATTTCCAATATAAAAAAGGATCCCAAATAGTTATCATTGTCATACGTTTTAATAGATCTTAGTGGAGTAAAAGTTATTAATACTTAACCACGCAGGGAGACATCAAATTAATTTGGAACCTACTTGAGCCCTTTTTACCAGATTTTTTTTTGTATCCTGCAGTCTTACTGTATTTTAATTGTAGTCGCAACAATATTGTATATATAGACAGATAGATATACCGTCATAGATTAGGGATAATTTTTAGTCAATTTCTTTGTAAATACGTAAACATGAGAACTAAACGTTATAGAAATCAAACTAGAGGCCTATTAATGATATAAATTTATCAGATATGATAGAATTAGATAGAACAAGAAATTACTTTTGACACCTTCGAAATTTTACGTCGCATAAAAGTGATATGGCTACACGACAAAAATATTAACGACATTTCTTATAACTTACTCTTACCTCAAACGCCAGCAGCGTCAGCCGATTTTTCGCACCCTTGTCACACTTCTCTCTTAAATTTGACGGTTTGGTTTACAACTTAAAAGAATGGTGAAGATAGTATAGTGAAGATGACTTTCTATGTAAAAATATATCAATACTAGCTGTTGGCCGCGGCTTCGCAAGCATTCTTATTGGATTTTTTGTCAGATTCAACAAATTTTGAGGCGGGCGACCGTTTTCCCCAAACATCTCGAAGAGTATCTTAATGGCTGAAGTGAGGAACTAACCTGAGGTTGCCAAGGCTCCCTTGGGAACCTCAGGTTAGTTCCTCACTTCAGTTATATTATTCTTTTGTGTATTAAAAGATTCCTTTAACATTCCTCAGATTTAAAAAGGAATAGGACCATAAGTGCTTTTTTAATTCGCATCAAAAAAATTTACTCTTGACATACATAATACTAATTACTAGAAAAATGTCGTCTTTTTTAAACTTATTAGTACAAACAGAAACAGCGATTGCTATAAAGGTTATCTCAATCGTTAAACATACATATGAAACGTTACGTTACGTTAAAACACGAACGACAGATCCGCTGCGTTGGCGCGCAGATTATATACGAACGATTTGTTCGGCTGCCGTCCATCTTGCGAACAAATAGCCTCATCATTCAACGCCATGCTGGTGGATGGTCTAATTTATAGCACGACTAAGTATTGCCCCCGGCTTCGCACTCATTTGTTTCTTATTTTGGAAAATTTCGTAAGAGTATTTTTGAGAGAGTTCAGTCGTTAAGAAGCTAAAACCTAACAAACAAAGGTTTGTATTTATACTATTAGTTAGAATGCTAATATGTACTATATCAAGAACTTGATTTATTCTACGAAATACTAGATTTTTTCCTTGTTATTGAAAAAAAACGTAATTAAATTCGAAGTGTTAGTCCATAGCAATAGTTTCTAGTACAATGTGTTATTAGTGAGAGTTGCAAGAGGTCTACTCACTACTGGATGAAGTAGTCAAGATAAGAAATCTTGTTGACAAAGGTATTGGTTTTTAATGAGTGAACAAGACAAGACATGTTATATAAAACATAAATCTCAAACTAAAGTCCGGTTTCCGAAAGGCTTGTCAATTTTTATTCAATTAACACTCCTGTCAAAATAAATGTCATATTAAATCAATTTCAGTTTCTAAATGAAAAGAAAAAAATGATGATCATGGGTCTAGCAACTCAAATGACATCTGATCGGTCATTTGACAGATACCTATCAAATTTTGATTGATAAACTTTTCAGAAACCGGGCGTTGGAAAATATTACGAATATCAATATCCTGTTTAATGTTCCGGTAGTTTATATGATATAAAGGAATGGTGTACGCCTTTAAACGTAATGTGAATACATTCCGAATAAAGCGATACCGTATATTTTGTACTTCATTCTAAATTCAGGCGGTGTGTGTGCGTTAAAAAAAACGGTTCGGGAACTCCGTCACAAGCACATAATCTCTAAGATTAGCAACCCATTACCCTGGATCTTAGGTATGTTCCACTTTCACTTTAATGGAGGAAGGGGATTAAATGTAAATTTTAGATTTATCACAATTACTTACAATATTAAACCGGAGTGTAAATATACAAAATAATATCCCGTTTTATATAAAAGGTTTGTCAATTTTTTATTCGACTAACACTCCTTTGATGTTAAAGCCATGTCAAATCGATTACAGTTATTTAAGTTGATGATCATGTTTTTAGCAATTCAAATTACATTTGATCGGATTTTTGACAGCTGGCTAGCTGATTATTTCGCTGATCAGCGTTTCAGAAACCGGGTAAAATATTCTTGTGTTTAATCCAATATTAACGTATATAATTTATTCTTAAATTTAAAGAGATTTTTGTCATTTTTTTGCGCTATTTGAGTTCACAAAACATAAACATTGCCCATTGAATACAGCTAAGATTGTAAAACCCTAAATTTCCCAACTCGTTAAAAAAGTTTATTACTGTAAAAGATTGATCATCGTTATTGAAGGAAATAACCAGTACACCTTTAAACAAAAATCGACAGCAAGGCAACAATATGAAGTGTTTTGTATATCTTCTCGAGTCATCTAATGATTATCAGGGAAAGCGTCTTTTGCAATTGTGTATCCGGTAAAGTTGTATTAGATTTAAATATAAAATATTATTCAGAAATTTTGTATTAATGAAAATAGTTCTCATTGGTTGTTTAATCAAAATTAAAGAATCATGCGTAAATATGTTTTAATTCAAAGAATAAATATGAAATTTTGAAAAGAAAAGATAAAAGGGAAAATAATATTATTTTCAATATGTTGAATGTAAATTGAAAAATATAAAAAAAATGAAATCTACAGCTTCTTGAATTACATAAGATGATTTATTCGTAATGATGTAAAACAAAAGAGCAGACAACACGACATTTTATTAAATTTTTGTTTTATGTTGTCTTTGAATCTTCTACCATATACATGCATAAACCCATGTATTCACATGTATGTACATTATTTTTATACAAAGATAAAAAATGTGATGATTTCAATATGTCTGTTCTCGGTTTAAAATGCTATGCTGTCTCTTGATTCAAATTGTGTTGAGAGTCGCCAAGGCAAATAGACTTAAAAATAATTTTTATTTGTAACAAAGCTCTTACCTTAGCGCCGAAGGTGATTCCGTATTGGAACGCCTCGTCGGGATGCAGCGGAATGCGGGTGTCATATTCATCATCGGACACCAGATTGTACTCCTTCTTGGACTTGGATTTGCGCCACTTGAAGAATTTCAGCGGCGCGCGCCACGCCCTCGCCTTCAGCACAATGCGCACGTAGCGCGCTTTCAAACCACGCTTGAACATCGTGGAAGTATTAACTCTTGCCTGAAAAGAAGTAACCAGTGTTAACAGGATTTAGTCAGGGGATACTAACTTAAACATAAGTTAATAATTAAGTATAGTTCTTTAATTCCACGAAGTTTTATGAGTTTCCGCTCCATGCCCCGTTCACGTTTATCATCTGTCCAAACTATTGAAACACCCTTTACAAATACCTTAATGCTGGTATTCTCTTAGGACGCGATACTTTACCGATAAAGCTGGTCCAAAAGCAACAGTTGCTCTCCTTAGTTCCTATTAATTATTAATAACTGTTATCATATCATTTATTTATTTATACTTTATTGCACCTCAACATGCCGCACAATATGTACATAATAATCATATACCATTAAAAGAGAAACAGTAAATAATAGGACAGAAAATTACATACTACTGTAGGCATGGAGGAGCAATAAGGTAAGACATTATATTATAGACTGTCATAAAAGAGACGTAATATAGTCAATAAAAGGGTAATAACGATTCTTATTCCCGGTTAATAAGACCTAACGATGTTTAAAAATCCATAAGACATTGTTATTTTAACGCCAATAATTAATATTATGAATCTGCCAATAGATAAAGTCCAAATTCTAGATTACAATAAAATGGACATTTTTCAATAGCACTAAATAGAGAGTCCATTAAAGTCAACGAGTTGCAGTGAACCAATCAATGTAATCGACGCCAGGGTCTTCTAAAGGCCTGTTAATTGCAAAACCAATGGGAATCTCTACAACGCCGTTGGTCCAATGTTTATTATCACGTTTTTTAATCACTAAACAACAATTAGAATTTCTTATTGTGTTGCTAAAATCGTAATTTATTATTTTGTAAACGATATTTTTATTTTTCAGTACATCGCTGGTCAACAACAGTTTCACATTGTCACATTTCATGTGTACATAAAATGACAATGGGTACATTTTATACCAAAAAAAATCCCTAGGGATTTGGTCGTTCGCCATATCAACTCATTTGCACAACTCACAGGTTCGATTGCGTTGACTTTTACAAAAATATAATTACTTATTGAAGAAACATTATCCTTCAATTTCAATTCAATTCACAAATAAAATTAAACAAGAAGCAATCCACAAACATAGATATATCAAAGTATGATTCAGATATTATTAAGTGATGCTAATGCAAACATCTTAGACCATTTCACACATCATGTGAAACGCAGAATTCCTGTACGTTTCGTGACTATCCATTGATGGCTTTGTGAAAGAAATGACGTACAATAGAGCTTTTGTTATAATTTATCTTAGCAAATATGTTACGTGAAATATGAGCTTGTTAGTCAGCTTTTGTTCCGTAGACCTTTTGCAAACGCGCTCTTACGCTCATTAGTTTATTAAGTCAACATAACTGGAAGAATCTATGTTCCCGTAATAAGCCCAGAGCGAGCAAATATTTATTTACTAGTTATACATATTCTGCAAGCTTGTTACTTTTGTTCATACTAATTAAAAATTATTATTAGTACTTCATATTGGATGACGCCTGTTTAGCAAAATTTTATGATAATATCAATAAAGTAGATTAAAAACTTTTGCTCCAGAAACCGTTCTTACCGTGGGTTTCCACTGGCGTATAAACTTGTCGCGATACAAGCTTTCTATCTCTGAAAAAAACTGAGATGACAATATGTTTTGTGTGAATTATTTCAGCAGTGTAAACCCACGATCGCAGAGGGCGTTTATATAGTAGCCTATAAAACTGTAGATGTGCTGCCAACCTTTAAGGAAAGAGTACGCTCTATTATAGAGTCCTTAAGTCGTATTGGTTCGAAAATACCGCTGGGGTCATTCCATACGTAAGAATTATATTTACAAATATAAATGCGTTAAACATCTTTTCTTTTACTCGATGTAAAACTAAATTAGTTAATTCTGTTTGGCGTTAGTTAAACATCTTAATCTACAACTTTATGATCATCAAAGCGTCGAATGCTTCACAAACTTATAGAGACAGTTTGCGGGCCAAAGTTCGCCAAGTCGGAGACGGAGACCGAACCTATATACACTGTTCGTAGAGTTTAAAACTGTGCATAGCAAATAACTCTAAGTTTGCCCATTTTAACTAGTTTTTCTGAGAAATTATGATATTTTAAGAATATTATAAAGTCACAAAATTGAAATTCCCCTTTGTATTTGTGACCTTCACATAATTGTTCTAATTAAAACAAACAAATGTCGGTATTCGTTCGTTATTTTAATCAACTCCTCTTTATTGCGGTGGGAATGCTCCATAAAGTTTGTATCTACGCAAACTTACCACCTACTTTTACTATACTCGGGATTCAGTCCTTATGTAAGGCAGCTTTACTGTTATTAAAGATCTTAATTAAGCTGTAAAATAATGTAGTTTCAAATCCGACTAAAAATATATAATTGATTTTAATTAAAGAAGAAATTTATAGTATTATAAGAAAATACGACATATCTATACATATAATAAAAATGTAACTGATCACTATCTGTACATAGAAGATATTTGAGAAAAACTATTATTAGGGGCCTTCATAAACACAATAAAATCCAAAACAATGATTATTAAAAATTTTGTCTGTTTGTCTGTGCATTTGTTTCCGCTAAGCTCAGAAACGGCTTAATCAATTTGGGTGCGGTTTTCACTAATGTATTGTGGTAAGCTTCACTTAACATTTAGTGTTTGTTTTATCGCAATCGATTTATAAATAAAAAAATCAATTTAACTATGCCACGGCCATACTGTGTCGACCCCATAACGCGGAAAAAGGGCAAGGAGATGATGATGAGGTTATCGTCGTCATCGTTTAAGTAAAATTGCAGGGCGGGTGATACCGCGGGGCACAGCTAGTCTCTCATATAATTTCACTGAACTTGAAGCTTTTCTAATGTAAAAATATACTTTCAAGTTTGACACGTAGGGTATTTGCTCCACGAGAAAGATTCATATTGCATTATTTGCTATATGCCTAAACTTAAAATATTGATATAAACTGGTCTATGGTACTGACCGTACCCGTGGCTCAGGTAGTGAGGTACTTAATTACGCATTGAATCTTGTCCTCTGATTCTACAGAGTGAGAGGCATAAACCTATTTCTGTCACTCTTTACCCAGTGTAATTAAAATACTTAAAATATTTATTCTGTCAGTAATTATGCCAGACACACGTAACTTCTTTGCTTTGCTGATACAAGGTTATGTCGGTTCGATAAGAATTGTTTCAGTTCATAACACAACTTAATAAAAGTAAATTTTCAACACCTTAAACGTGAAAATGATTATGGATAGATGTCATGACATCAGGTTGATTTTTTTTATTACCAATCAAAAATAATGTTGGTTTTTATTGGAAACTATGTACGTGAGATAAGCAAGATTTAAAAACTTGAAGTTGAAAGACTAAAACATTAACGACTAAAATTTAGTTTAGTCGTCAAGCTATTTGGATATTAAATTACGTTAGTTACGCAAAAAAAAAACTGTTTAATAAAAATTAGTCAAAGCAAATATCTATTTGTATCTAGATAGATAGACATCTGTCTAGTCAAAGAAAAAAGCATGATGATATTACGGTGAGGGGTGGTCGCTTAAACTTTTAACGAGCTGCACAGTTACGTGATCTTACAACACAGAAAATGGTTCCAGCAAAGCTTCTATATTAAGTTGAACTTCACTAACAAGACCGCGTACGGACGAGCTTTATTCAGTTTTGATGCAACGTTCAAAGCTTATGGTCGTAGAGTTAATTTTGAACTAAAATTATTTAACGTAGCGTTACCTTGTTGAATATTTACAAAGCTAAAAGTTAGTTGGTAAGCTTATTGGCGTAAAGTCGATGTTGCAGGTACTTTGATGTTACAGGTCATTATCAAAGGATTAGAGTCAATCTAGAGGGAAATTCCGTTGAGTTGTTAGACGATTTATAACCTGCAATTCAGTCTAACACTCATCATAAATGAAAAAAATAAAGGCGATAATTATTATACTAATGATCATTAGTTAATGATAACATTGATTAAAGCGAACGTTGAAAATAATTAGAATTAGAGAAATAATCAAAAATCATGCGTTGTTATTTCTCAAAATTGTTTAACTTAGTTTTATTTTATGTCTGTAATCTTCATCAAAATTAAATATCCCATTCAAAGCGCATCGTTGAATTTATATTATTGAAAAAAAAAACAGAATTGAAATAATTATGAATGACCTCTCACAAACTAGTCACCGTGCAAGAGGGGAGATCGTTGAACGTCATCTTTTCCCATGATCTCAAATCGTTTAACTACAGTCTAGCTGTGTTATGTGATCACGATATTATGCACAACTAGCTGACCCGGCAAACTTTGTTCCGTCCTATAGTTAACAGATGGGTCATTATTTTAGCGATGATGGCTTTTACATAAAATATATATGTGTGTATGCTGTCTCGGGCTTTTTTGTATGACTATTTAAGGTAAACATTTCCATTATACATTATATACGTGTCACTACGTACTAACGGTTTTTGCAGCGCACACCAGAATAGCTCGCATATGGCGGAATTTCTTCTTCCTTACTTGACACTTATCATTAGATTTTGGACAATCCACACAATATCTTTATAAATTATAGCCTGTGTGTTATTCTGATGTATAAGCTATATTATTGGAAAGTTTCATTAAAATCCATGCAGTAGTTTTTGTGTGAAAGAGTAACAAACATCCATACATACAAACTTTCGCAATTATAATATTAGTAGGATATACAAACGTGTCAACTAGTTAATTTAAAAGGCCACGTTACAGAAATAAAGCTACAATCTTAAATCAATTAGAAAAAGGTAAATAAATAGATACCTAACCGACCCCTTGTAGTTTTACCTTATCTTTAGATAAAAAAGGTTTCATTAAGTATTTATACAATTTCAAATAAAAGCAGAGCTATAAAGTATAAAAACGTATTCACTGAAAGCATCCATTATGCGTCCATTACAGATAACATTAACTTCTAAGATAAATATGCGAATGTCTTTGTTTAGAAAAAAGCTTTGAAAAAGAAATTATAACAATATCAGAAATACACTAATATTGTTTTATTATTTTTTCGTGATTATATAGAATCTTTTTTAAAACTTAATTTCTCGTTGTAGTACTAATAGCTTACTATAACATGTACCCTGATCTACACGATGTAGGAAATTCAATTCTATTTTAGTTTTTTAATAAGGCTTATTTTCTGTACTGCATCCTTCCATCAAAATAATTTTGGGAAATACGAATCAATTCCTGGATGACCGGTTAGATTCGGTTTTTTTTTCAAAGAAGTTGATAACAATGGAATCCAAATCAAACAATATGCAAACTAGAATAGTTGCAGTAGAATAAGACTACTAGCGCCATCTATTGTCCATATCATACACTCAGTGACGCGAATCCATAAGTTTAACCCCTGCTAAAAGTCGCTCATTGCTAGAGTGGTTTTCACTTCAAAAATATATATTTAAATGGCACCGGTATCGTTAAATAGATATTATGATTATTCTAACATTATTGTCAAATGACTCAATTATGTACATAAGTGATGCACGAACTCGCGAAATGTATTATTCATGGTGAGTTTACAATATGTGTATATTCTTCCGGACCGACGTTCGTCCTTCACCTTATCTATTTTACATTCAAAAGACATAAGACGGAACTTGTGGAAACAAAATGAACATACTGCCATGCCTACACGACACTGGGCACGCGGCGTAACGAATTGGATCCAACCACTAAACTAAATGTGACTTGCTCAATCGCTTCATTTATATATCAAAATCTAAAATAGGTTTATTTTAATCGATTGATTGTATTTATTAATGTAATTTCACTATTTATTGTTTAACAGGTACAAAGGTAAAAGCTTGTGTCGATGGATAGATAAAAAGATGGAGGTATTTTTCAGCATGTTGCTGATGCAGAAGAATGCATCAGCAACATGCGCCAGTAACGTGCTTATTTTAACTTATTAACTTAACTTTGAACGTATAACCTAAGAAGCTTTTGGATTTAGTTCAATTTTGACGAACTTTTCTTCATTTATTTTTCTTGTATTACATTTTGAGATATATATTGTATAGATACAAGGGTTTATTTATGTTGACTATTTATTTTTAAACTATGTCGTACCTACTCACCTATTTTAAGTTTTGACTTCCGTCGGCAGTCCTTTTGTATGCCTGTGTTTTAGGGGTGTTCTTATATTAAAAGACCGCTATCCATAGGCATTTGCAACAAGCAAATGAACCTCAGATGCGTTGCCCACCTTAAATGGACAGAGGAGGGTATAGACGGGAAAAGAATATTCCTTTTCCCCATACATACCGTCCCCGTCCAATCCTATCTCTTCACCTTCCAATCCCATTCTTATTAGGAATGGATGATAAGAGGAAGAGGACTGAAATTAGGAGGTCTATAGGGCTAGGTATCTTACTTTATAAGTACTTATGTATTAAACAGAATGTAGTAGCATTTAACAAGAAAAATATCTCTTTTCCCTCGTACTGGTGATGTGAAGGCATTTAGCGAAAATGCACATTTTAAAGTCTAATGCCGGGGACATTCGAGTAGTGGACGGACATTCGTTGAGGTCAAGCTTGCAATAAGTCGAGTGTAGAAAATATTTAGAATTCTGTAGCAATACAAGAAAGAGGAACTAAGATTCTGAAATGTCCGAACATATATTCTTAGAAGCCGAACATGAATACTTGAACCTGTATCATATAAATATATTTTAATGTAAACCTCGCAAGGCAAAAGGTAGTCTTTTGGGATAGGGGTTTATGTAATTTTTAGCACACCTTTATCTACGTGTTGTATTTTCAATATTTCTTTCTGGAAAATAAATGAATTTCCACAATTTCCTACTAGTATATTTACTTTGACCTATAAGTGGAAACAAAGTGTTTCATTATATCGTTTTAAAATCTTATTGAAAGGCCAGTGAAAAGAGGGTTCTGAAAATTGACTATCAGTATCCTAATGTCATACGGTTATCAACTATTACTTTATAAAACAAAGTAATTTGTTTAAAGAAAATATGTTTCAGTGTATTTTGTGAGAAGAGTATCACAGCCATCCTACGCTGCATTCTTACCTAATATGAAATTACTTACAATCTAAACCCATCGCATCGTTTATTAAATTCTCCTTCCTTACGAAGAGGTAACCGTCTACATTTTAATATAGTCCCTTATTAAAATTATCCACACATTTTTCTGCACTTTATTGCCTAGATTTGTGCATTTGAAAAAATCTCGGAGTGAGGAGAGTTTGCCTTTCATTTATTTTATTGTTAACTAACACACAACGTAATAATGAAATAACTTTAGAATTTCCCGTATAAGAATGACTGCGGTCACCGACGCGACATTATTCTAGCGCAGCGACCATTTGATGAACAACACAATGATAATAGTTTCTAGAACTAAAATTAAGTGTCGCCGTTTTTAACCTAGATGGCATTATCCTTAAAATACATGAAAATATTTTATGTCGATAATTCTGAGATCATAATGTATGTTGATAAAATAATGTATTTTAATAGTTCCTTAATAAGTGTGCAATTTTCAACGTTATTAGACATGTTTAAGTTGGTTCAATTTACGTTAAATATTCCGTTATATTGTAAGACATACAAAAATACAGGCCAAGCTAATAATGGTGTGTTCGAGGTCAACGAGGTGTTGATCATGAAATTCATTCATAGAGTTCAAGACATAGCAGACTTTTTATATGTCTTTTGCGTAAAATTTTCTAAACTTACAGAATAATTTTTAAAAAAATGTACGCGCAAATAAATAATTATTTAAAATATTTACTAACAACCAAACTCGAGACATATTAGTTTTATAAAATAGGTTTTTTGTTGTATAAAGCGGAACGCGTTACAGAATTCTTTGGGTTGTTTTAATAAAAAAAGGGAAGACATGGCAGGTGGGCGCGGGGTCGTTCACCGCGGCTGAAGGTCAGGAACAAAAGACAGAGAACTCCGCGTGCAGCCCGCTGACGCTAGGTAATCAACCGTCGATTAGGTAATAATTGCACCTTAATGTACTTTCTTGTATAAAACAAAGATAACGAACATCATCAATTTAATGTTAAGTCTTAAAACACGAACATTTGATAATTTGGAAGTTTTACATAAATATATAATTTTTCGTATTTCAAGTAGGCAAAAAATCACAAGGCAAATACTCACAAATATTTTGAAACAACGTTTATGGATACTCAGACGTTTTAATTACTATAAAAACAAAAGTTAACACAAGCAACATAAATGAAAAACTACAACAACTTTTACTTTAACGGTGACAGATAGATAGATTAATATTTTTGTACGCCTAAACTACAGAACATATTTTTAATGTAATAATATATAGAGTAATGTAATAATAATAGATAGAGTGAATGGATCTTGAAAAAGGTACGCTTAAATTCGTCGCAATATAATGAGTTACAACTACTCACGCCCGCTTTAAATGAATTACCTACCTTTGGGGATGTTTTCAACTTTTAATCCGTATTTATAGTCCATAATATTAATATATTTCTGTATAATCAATATAGTATAGATAGATGAAACCTTGGCTAAAGGTGTAGGCTTCTGGAATTAATTATTCTATTGAGTCCAATAGCAATACCTAGCAGACGCTATAGTATCCAAACTACGTCTCACAGCATAACAACACCTGGTAACCATAATACAATGCATAACAATATTAATCAATTAAATTTCATTCGTACCTATTGAATACACGTTCTCGTATATCGATGTTGGTATCGATAGGTTTCAGAGCTGTCGGAGGTCCTTCATGAGGTGTGCATATGCGAGGTGGGGCCTGCGAGGACCTCCGAGAGGTCCGAAACATGTCGGTACCAGCACAGATATACACGAATGTGAGTAAAGCCGTTTTATTTAATTAAATATTTAGTTGATAATGTCTCATGAAAGTTTTAATAATTTTGTCACGAGGATATTGTCAATCAAAGCTTCCGCCTATCAGATAACGCATACGTCCACTTCGGTTATTACGCAATATCAGCTGACTGTTGTTAATATTCTCAATATCGAAGGCCTAACATAGAAAAGTCATTGACACGTCATACTTAATTAAACGCGATGAATCACTGAATGAATTTGCGAGTTATATTCGGTTGCTTAAAGTGTGGAATGCATGTATATAAATATAAAATTGAAAGTAATAATAAGGTATCAAATAAATAATACAAGAGTAGAGTAGAGAGTAGAGACACGAAGTAATTTAATAAGTAAAGTCCTTGTAGATGGGACGCTCTCGGTAGAGGAGACCATTCGGCCCAGCCAATCGTGTTAGAAAGCTAAAGAAACTGTAGACGATTCTCGCAGTTTCAAGGAGTACCGCTTTCTTCGGACTCTCAACCTTTAATATGTTTTTTTTTATGAACGGGACTAAGAGTGAACAACTTTCACCACAACGCTGTGCTTGCTACCTTGAACTTTGAATATCGGAATCGTGGTACACATATGCACCGGATTTGATTTTCTTTATGATGAGACATAAAAATATTATCTTTTTTTTTCTTCTCTCTCATGTAAAAATTCAGACCACATTTTCATCATATTACTTAATCATAAAAAAATATACAAGTAAGCCATAATTAAAACCTCACAGCGAGACTATAAAGCAAATGTTAGAATTCTTGTAAAATATTACAACAATTTTGCCTCTACCTAACACGTAAATATCAGGTAATCCTTCGGTACTGAAGTACAATCACTTTTATGTTGTAAATATAAGAGCTTTCATGGCCTTATTACCGTAATGGCGTATATCAAGTCATCTGAACGCATGTTGAAAGTAACTTAGAGCTTAAAGATACATTTTTAGCATAAAACCAAAAGAGGCTGTCATCGAATACTTGCATGGAGAACAAACGAAGTATAATAACTTGTGACCTTCGAAAAGGTTATTAGCACGTGTCTAGGTGCCATCAAAATATTTAAATTCATTTTTGTCTTCGTTATATTTGAATTGTATTGTTTAATAAATCAATTGTTTAATCTTAATTATAATTAAAGTGATATCACTTAACACAAATATAGATGTTACGTAGTCGGCGTTACTAAGAATTGTGAAGTATTTTATTAAATGTGTGTCTTTGTGTTTGTGTGAATGTGTGCACTGTTACAATGTAAATGTTGCCTTTGCAATTTGGTCAAGGCTGGTATTGGATGGCAAGGATCCGATCTCTGTAGCGATTCTCAAAGGCCTAGAAATAATTAAAAAAATATGCGGTCATGCACGTAACCCAGATGGCCAGTATGAATGGATTTTCAATTTGACGGGTTCCTGGCAGACCTCTCTCACTCCTACATACATCTACGCACGCTCGTCGGTTACGGGTACTCCTTATATCGCCCTTCTTTAGTATGTCACTAATCTGATCGATGTAAGTCCTCCTTGAACGAACCCAGCCAATATTTTACAAAAAAAATGTATTATTCAGTATAAAAAAATCGAATCTAACAAATAATTGTTTTCCCATCAAAGCATTGCGAGGTGACACGGTTAGCAAAGTGGACATTTTGTCGAGACGAATCATATGCACTTGACCGTTACAAGTTACGACTCGTTCGGTTATCACGGTTATGGCAAGTTATCATGCAATAACCGTAACGGTACCGACGTTTACTAATCAATTCGCAGTTATATTGGCGCCTACAACCACTGACACAGCATTGCGAACACGCTACACACTTTACACACTTTTGTTAAGCTGCGTAAAAGTGATTAATAATAATGAAACAAAAAGCCTCCTTAGTAGTATACAGAAATATTAACATTTTAAGGTTGTTATTAAGAACTAGCTGTTGACTACGCCCGCATTCGTTTCTTATTTTCTAAATTGAAAGTTTTTGTAAGATGATTCCGTGTGTAATGAATTTGAATTATAGATATATATGTGTGATCTAGAGACGTTGAATTATAATTATACTATGGTGAATTCGAGACAAGACATGTGTCAAAAATCGTTGTTGTTTAAACGTAAAATATTACCATGGCAACCGATATTGTTATTTTTTTGTATGGAAGGAGATAGCAAACAAGTAAGCAGTTCACCCGGTATGAAGTGAACGCCACCCATACTCATTTGCAACAAGCTTATGTGTTGCAAATGCGTTGCCTACCTTTGATGTACAGGGATAAACAAAAATGAAGGTTTTATCAAGGAACATTTTCGAGATAGAAGGTAAATACTCCATATATCCCTCTGTTCTGTATCCCTGACAATGTGTGTGCAAAATTTCATGATCGGTTGACTCGTCGAGTTAAACCATCACAAACAAACAATATTCTAATATTGCGTGTTACTGACTCCATATTGTATAATAGACCGGCATTGCGAGTGCCGCCCAGCTATTCCACCTCACAATGGACAAAGGAAAATATGTTGAACTGACTGCCAACCTCCGCTACTTGGAGAACCACTTTAAACTCACTTACCCATTTATAATAGTAGTTAGGGGTTAGTTCTATCACTTTTTGTACATCCATGTGCATACAACACAGTATAACTAAACTTTCTATTGGTGAAAGAATTATTAAAATGGGTTCAATAAATTCAGTTTTTCCATTACAAACTAATCTCACCTTTTTTGTTATACTGTTTTAATCGTATATTTTGCCTTGACTTACCAGTCAATTCCTTAGTTACTAACTTCAATTACCATTGAAGTTAGGAAAGTTGGCAGTAACTAAGTGTTGTAGCTACATAAGAACTTAATAAAAAATACAAACATAATCCTTTAGATATTTAATAATATGTTGCTTATATTTGTTACTTACAATGTTGCAAGTCTGAACAGCTGCACAAAATGCCAAAATGATTGCTCAACAATTATTCCCGAACTGCACAAACACCGGCTTACAAAATTATTGCAACCAAAACACGTGCGGTTAAAACATAACCGCCTTTAAAAACATTGATAATGTCGATTCTATTTAAATTCAAAGCATTATAGATTAATTATTTGTTGTTATAAAATGAGATAGATTAATTAGTAAACTTTAACTAAATGTGTAATGAAATTAGAAAATTTTACATTTCTATGCTACTTTGTTTGATAATGTTTTAACAGTGGTACAGTTAGGGAACGGTAGCAAAAGGCTTCAGCTGAGAAGTACCTCACAGTAAACCGGAATTAGCATTCGTATGTTTATTATCAAAATTTCTACGAACGCTTTTATTGAATAGTGTACGTGCTTTCTGGCGTATTGTAAAACACAAGTAGGATTAAAATAATGTATAGAAGCGATTTCACGGAACCGAAAGATATACATATAGACATATAAGTTTTATTTTTGTTTCTGATCACTACCGATGTTATGTCCAAAGAAGTCTTAACTTCTGACGCTTTTGGAACTTAAAAGCTCATCCCTGTTTCAAAATTTGAGAACGTGTTTACTATATCAATAGGAATGAAATCAATCAAACGCAATGATGACTACCTGAACAAATCTGTTGACCTATATTTATGAGATACTAAAATATGTTAAGATGAAGTTTCTTTATTATTTAATTTAATTCAAGCTTACACGTTTACAAATCGTATTTTTAATATAATAGACGAAGAAAAAGAAATTAAATAAAATTAAATATTAGAAGAAACTGATGATTAATTCATCGCATATTTAAAATCTAAACTAAAATTAGTTTCGTACGAGGCTTTCTTCAAGAAGTAACAAACGAGCGACGACGTGCGTTGACTGCACAAAGCTCCATCGTGTGTTGCGCAATAGGCCCATGACCTTAGAGCGCTACATGACGGGTTCACTTCCTACACGACCGGAGGTTATGTAAGAATGTTTAACACCGACGCAGAGTGATAAGGCACGCTCCGAGCTTTATAGAGCGGCAAACAATGGCCTATGCGTACGATGCTACTTAATAAAACAAGTATACAATATTAAAATCTGCTGAAGGAATGTATAATACGCAATAAGTTTAAAACTGTGAACTTAATAGGTGTAAAACACTTTTTATTTTATTTATTATGTATATTTATACTGTCTGACCGATACATCAACGCACAGCCCAAACTACTGGGCCTAGAGACTTGACACTTTGTAGAGATTTCCGTTTCTTTTTTCCTATATATTTTTTAACAATAAGTTAAAATCATAGAAAGATTGTGATTGTGGATGGTTGTACGGGTATAAACGACACAAAGATGGTAAATGTATTTTTCCAATGATATGTTAACAATAATTGTTTAATTAGAATTTAGAACCAAACCAGCGAAGAGGGTGTTTACACCTAGTGGAAAATAAAAAGATAAACAGTTACGATAGAGTAGGTAAAAATTATGTATTTCCGTTTGCTACGATTCTGGTACACCTCTATCTTGTCTTCAACATTCATACAGTTACGATCAATATAATACAACTGTTCTTAGTCACATCCAGTCATTTAATAGTGTTTGCACCTTTTTCTATGTGTTTGTCATATGCCATAAAAGAAAATTAAATAAATATTTACATTCTACACTCTGTTTGAACAATGTTTATTTGATGTGATTGCCACGTACCATATATTAATCGCAACGTTCAACTCGCCCTGACCTGCTGCCATAGCATTTTAACTAAGAGGTTATTTAGTGTCATCAAAAAGGTTTGCTTGGTTAAAAGCGCATTTCCTTCTACAACAGGGTTGTTATTTATTCATCATTCATTATCCATTTAAAATATAAGTTAATTTAATAGAAAGTTTTATTATGCGACATTAAAATCTATAAGACTTATATATACTTCTCGAATAAGAGATACATTCTTGAAAATGTTTCCTTCTTTCTTAGAAAATTGACTTAGAGTGTACGGACTGAGTATTTAGTAGTATTTATACTATATCTTAAATCAAATCATTATTATAGTAGTCACAAGGACTGCAGTCGGATGAGAAAAATCTAAACAGGTGGGAATGCGAAACATTGGTTTAGAATTAAATAATCAAAAGAAATAAACCTATGTATCTCAACATTAAGAATATAAAATTCAGAATATAAAAAAAAAAAAACAAATGAAAACAGTTCACCGAAACTGTTCTAAATTTTCTTAACTGTTCAAAATGTTGCTGAAGGCACGTTACATGTTGCGCAAGCTCACGCGACCCTACAAGATTTTTTCCCTACCCGTTAAAATCCGATAAAATCGTCTTACGCGGTTACGAAACTTTCACTTCAAAAAGTACTTTAATTGAATTTCATTTGGAAAATACTCGTGTTTAAAAAATTTCATAAGTAGTCTACTGCACCAAAACGTGATTTCTTCGATAAGGATTCATCACCACGTGCCACGTGTTTCAACGAACTAGTAACAGTTTTTCGTAACTTTCTAAACACAAAAAAGTTACACTGAGTTTGTTCAAGCACCAGAAGTTAAGCAATTATTGAATCACGGTAGACGGTTGCCAATTTCTGAAATATGTATTTAATAGTATATATAAATAATTTAACATTTACAACACAGTAGTTAGACACTACAAGCTTATACAAATATAAATATGCTATACGTATATTTAATGCCATACATCAGGATCGACGGTCTTTTTTTTAATATCATTCTTAATAAATATTATATTCTAATATTCATTTTTAAGTTCACCTCATATCATTATGCTTAGGCTGGACATTCGTCGGTTAAATTAAAATACACGGCGGAGCTCATTACAATAATTAATTTTATAATTTTCAATTCAATCCTCTTTGTATTTTCTATCTTTTTTCTACTCTATGGACTTTTACTCTTATTACGGATACTCAAAGAGATAGTTGAAAGTCACCATATGATACGTTGTAGTTACAAGCCGCCGTGGGTCAATTAAACAGTATGTGGAATGCCTAGCAAACAGACATCATAGTATATTACACAGCTGATTATTTATTTACATGTAATAATTATTATATGTGTGTGATGTGTCATATAACGGTTTCACTTTAATAACGCAGGTTATAAACGATGGTACGTAATTTTTTAAATCACTACTAACTTAAAACATCACTCCTAACGTCGGAGCTTTCAACTGTTTTCATAGCTTAAAACAAATTAATCGCGAACGCGCTCAACAACTTCCGATGCAAATATATAAAACGGAGTTCAAACAAACTCGAACGTGTCAGTCGCTCTCATGATACCCCTAGAGAGAAAACTACCGCATTAGTTCAAATATATCAATCAAAACTTTACTATGTAAAGTTGGCCTGCAAATATACCAAATGAAAATTAACGGTTTTCGGGGTACTCAAATATATAATGTTAATTAAGTTTAATTACTTATGAGTATATTTTATCATTTAATTATTATATGTAACTAGTGATCCGCCCGGTTTCGCACGTGTAGCACGATTACGTCGATCGCTATAAAACTTCACAGGATCACCCGCTGCGCTAATTTTGACTTCAGATCCCCATCTCCAGTTTTGTACCTTCTGGTACATCTATACAGAAAGGCTACTGATACACCTGCACACGAGATTACATTGAAGATCAATGGAACCACTTGCTCCTTGCGCCAAAACTTGTGACATCCCTTTGCTCGACAACATTTATTTTCGTGGAGAAAGAAACGAAATACAAAACTACATGAGATCTTTTAACGTTAGAATCAATCTTTGTCACAGACAATAGATATAGCACAGCTTCTGATCTCTTTGATTACTTCGGTTATCTTCATCCGGGCGTCGGCTGAAATCTAAGAAAGTTTTATTGGGACCCCGGCCCGGGCTTTATTACTGTAGTTTTCTTTTTTTTTTATTTCGTCGGAACGAAACGATTCCGAATCTATTTGCTCATCTAAGACATTCGAAACGAAGTGTCCTATTCAGTCTTCGTGGTACACACTATTAGAGGTGAGCGATTTTAATGTACTAATTCTAATTCCGTTGGCTACTGAAACAGAAATCGTTACAATTGAAATTATTTTAGTTCATTTTGTCGCATCTTGGCAGTAATTAAGAATTTTGAAGGCCACTGTAATGTTTCACATTTGATCCTGCGACGAATGTATATATTTTTGTAATAAGATACTTTTTTTGTATTTTAAGCACAAACTGACAAATACAAGTCCGGGTGGTAATACAATACAAATTTAAACAATAAGAACAATGTTGTTTTTGCGTAGAAAATAGCCTTTTTCCTATCTAACCAGCTATGTTCATTAAAAATAAAAAATGGGCGGTGCGTCTGCAATTTGTTTTATCTAATGGCTTTGAGGAGTTTTCTCTTAATATTGTATTGTATTTATTTATTCCTTAACAACATACATTATATTCGAATGTAAAAAAAAATTGTCATGCTTATTATATATATTTTATATATTTTTTTCCTAAAGAAATGCCTTGACTCTGCTTACAAACGATTTTTTATAAAGACCTGTTTTAACATTCTGTGATAATTTATTAAATATTAAAACACCCTGATAATTAACATTATGTTTAGCAATATTTCATTTAGGTTGAAGGTTGAAAAAGGTCCTTTATTCTCGTACTTTCTCTTTCCTCTCTCTCCACCTCCGTCTTAAACTCATGTATATATTTAACTAAATAATTCATAACGACTAGTATGTAAAAGCTTGGTACTCTTACCACTTATCACGTGAACCACTTGCTTGTTTCATAAAAGTTCCTAATAGCATTTATTGTGACCATTTTACAATAAAAATCTATTTATATAATACATTCAATCCGTTCTATCATATGTAAAATTGTTTTGTCTATCTACATAAGCTTTTATTCGT
Organism: Papilio glaucus; assembly: GCA_000931545.1. Lineage (NCBI taxonomy): Eukaryota > Metazoa > Arthropoda > Insecta > Lepidoptera > Papilionidae > Papilio > Papilio glaucus. The sequence goes on along the minus strand of JWHW01050140.1, from coordinate 159,013 downwards.
GTAATTAAAAAAACGGTACATTTCTGCCTTGGTACATGTACATCTAAAATGTTTAAACCGACCCAAATTGATTACACCCGCTAATTGGAGGAAATTGTTAAAATATAATTATAAATTTCCTACGCACCTCATGACTTGTACCACACTCACGTGCAACAAACCGGTCTAAAGCGCGGGGGCGGGTTGCTATCGAGGGAGCCTGTCGCACCTTAAGATGTACGCTCGATGACTAAGCGAACCACTCGTTTCCTGATTTAAGAATGCCAGAGAATTTAATCAACGAACCGCAAAAGGGACGCATGATCGTTCTAAAAATAATTATATTATCATCATATCGGTGAAATTATTTTCACCCGTGACCTTTCGTCGCTTTGTTTTCAGCAGCAATGTCGTTAAAGATTAAAATTAAATCACCCATTGCAATATATATTCAGTTTGATATTTCAACTTCATTTATAAAACGCCAATTTAAAATATATAGAGATATGACGAATATGATTGATGCAATTATATTTTATATTATATATGTTATACTCATACAAAAGTTTCGAGTGTTCACTTTTTGACCGCTAACGGCATATATGCTACTTTTTGTATTATAATGTCATTGGGTAGATGGCTGTTAATGCGCGCACTGTTTTTGTTTTTTTATGGTTGAAGGTGGCAAACGAGCAACCTGTTCACCTGATTTACCGCGCTACCCATAGGCATCAACAAACAAATGGGTTGCAAATGCGTTGTCTACGATACGTTGAGGTATATTTAATGTTTCCTTTTACTCCTCCGTTCATTCTTTCTACTTCCCATTCTATGCTTATAAAGAAAGGATGGGAAAGGAAGGAGGACTGGAATTGCAGCGGCTCCCTCGTCAGATAAAATACTTCTTCTTAACGCCATCTTCTGTAGGGTCGTGGTATTTCACCGATCGAGATGATCCATCGGTGCAACAACTGCTGCTGCAGGTCACTCTACCATTGTTAAATGAAATCCGTGGAACTCTGGATGCTTTACATTCATATTGTTTCCATGTTGAATTCTCTTAAAGTTCCTTTAACTAATACACTTGTTAATGATTATTTTAATCGAATTATTCTCGGAATTTATTAGCATAGATTATAAATTACAATTTCGCTATGCATAACATTTCTGACACGGTAATTTTCACAAACAAATATATCTAAATGTAAATTATGTATCAACGATTAGGAATTTTCTTTTCTCAAAAAGTTTTATAGCATGAAACTTAAATAAATTTAATAACGTAAGATTAAATTAAATGGGTTAATTTTCGTGTGTCTTAAAACAAACACTTTTAGTAAAAAAAAATTATAACATTTTATTAGTAAAAAAAATAGAATCACCATTTTGTTTCTCACACATAGCGGAATATTATTTTTAATCTAAATTGCTGTCTGAAAATAAAAAAAAAACTAACCAATAACATTTTTAAGTAAAAATATAAATTTAACATACTTTTTTTATTTTAAAACTTCAAAACACTTTCAGGCTTTTGTCGTTTTAAAAAAAGATATATATACCGTTTCATTAAACTCCTTGCTCAGGTCATCGGCTCTTACGGTCCAGCGCGTCGTTGATCAGTGACTAAACAGGTACGTAAGCGATTATTCCTGTTACACCCGATAGTTACTGTCCACGATTAAAGCAGGCCTTATACTACAGACAAGCTCATGTATAAATAGGGATAATGTATAACTCCTCCGAGAGCAGACATAGTAAGTACCATTTAAATACTTAGATCCTCAGTATGCTTCTGTCTAAAGCCATATTTGCGCTTTCTTAATAATATAGAAACTCAGAACGAAATGGGTTTAAATACAAGGGTATACAAACTTAAATTTCCAGTAATTCTTGATCTTGTATAGTTTCTATTGCTCATTATAACCTGGACATTGCTTAAGATTTATAAATAAATAGCTGTTACCCACGGCTTTGCTCGTATTCGTTACCTCCTCGACTTTTTTAACTCAATTTCGCGTATAATAACTTGGAATTACAGGTAAATGTCAAAAAGTAGTTTTTGGTTTGGAATGTATTTCATGACATCATATAACAATATGTTATGTTCGTTTACGAATTTATGTTACCATGGCAACCTTTATTAGGCTGTCTTCTCCCATCCCTCTGGTACTTTTTCATCGGGGTAAAAGGTAGTCATTTTCTGAACCCCTGACAATGTGGGTCAGTCGTTATTGGTTCACAGGATGTCCGGAAACCATTCTTCACAAACATATGCTTAACGTCACTGCGGACGAACTTCATTTTTGTAAAAAATGTACAATAATTTTATTTTGAAAAAAAAAAATTTTGAAGTTAGTTTGATGTTGAGAGTGTAGAGGTTTATCCGTCTGGCTAGAGTCTAAAAAACTAACAACTTTTCGCATAAAAAGTATGTCACGTATCTTGTTATTTCTCAGGCGTGAACTAGTATATAATATAAATATTTTGTACTACGTTATAAATATTCCCTGAGACGTTTAATATACAAAATATAGAATTTAGAGGAATATTTTATGTTATATACCAAATTAATAAGTTTGTATATCTTAACTAATATATAATATGCTGCAAATTAGCAATATCCATTTCTATGCCGATAATAGCACCGATGATCCGCTGTAACAGCCAGCGTCTCCAGCGGTATTTCCAAACCAATAAGACTTAAGGTTCTTCAAGAAGCGATCGTACTCCTTCCTTAAAGACCGGCAAAGCTGGAGCAGGCTGGGTTTCGAAAGGTCACGAATACCACAACTATCAAGCTGCAGCGGTACGTCATGCAGGGGATGTCATCTCCCTGAAACTGTTCATCGCTGGAAAATGGAAATCTCAACGCTGTATCCCGATGTTCAACAAGCGCATCGCCCTTATCCCGTGTACCGTCGGGAATGCAGTTATTGACAGAGTATTCAGCTTGGCCCGAGGTAACTTCAACAAAAAGATTGATAGACGCATTAAACTAGGCCGGGCAGGATTTCGAAAATTCCGCTCCATTTTCACCTCGTAAATAACTCAATGCCTAAAGACGATAGTCTATGTATTCAACGGGCGCTAACAACAATTTAAAGCGATGTTTTTTGTGAGATTTTTTTTTATTTAACCATCTTAGTTTTATTTGAATGATTCGACAATGAATTTAAACTTTAAAAATGTAAAAGATTGTTTATAATTCATATCATTTTTTTTTATATAATATAAAGTATTTCGTCACGGTTGACAATTTAATAACGCGCAAAAAAAAGTTAACGCGAATCGAAAGACTTATTGATCAAAAGCCTAATTGTGTTCAACAAATGAAAGAGGGTCCTGAACTCGGCTTCTCTAATTTAACGAAACGAAATACGAAAAAGAAGTTACGCCGAAGGCTTGAAATACGAGACCCTCGTTTATTTTCATCATTAATACCGTCACAAGCCTCTTAAACGGCAACGTGGCAATATCTGAATTAATTGATTGACGTTTTACCGCCTTTCAGTTCCTGGAGTTGCTCTCGTTGTTGACGTCCTTTATAAATTGATAATGAATTGATGTTAAAATAGGAAAACGAATAATACAGCGGCAAAAATGTTAAGCTTTTAATGAACTTATTGATATTTTGACACACGGAAAGAATCTACAAATATAAATTATAGTAATGAAGTAGATTTTAATATTTAAAAGAAGAAATTAATAGATTACAAACAGGAAACTACTAATCTACTAAATATAGGGTACGACCCGAAAGATAACTGTTACAGTGATTAATTAATATTACACCTTATTACAGGGGGTAGTGTTACTTATTGGGGACAGCACGACAGTTCGCATGGGTGACTTGCAAGTTCGGGTGGGACTGAGGATGAATTACCTAGATCTCACCGTAGATAGCCGTTGGGGCATTTCCCACTCTTTCCTAATAAGGATAGGATGGGAAGGGGAAAAAGATTGGACATGTGGGTAATGAATGGGGAAAAATATTCTTTTTCCTCTACCCCCTCCTCTGTCCATTAATAGTAGGAACCGCATCTGCGGCTCATGTCCTTGTTGCAGTTGCTTATAGGTAGCGGTACCTTAACATCTCGTGACTCGCATGCCCGTTTGCTTCCATCAAAAAATGAGGTGAGGGTATGGTAGATAATGAAGTGAAAAGTTTCTACATTATAAACATTAATATTTCTTACGGCCGTAAGTGAACAGATCCAGGGCTCGGTTATTACATTTTTTCTGTTTAAGCGAACAGTTACGGCATCGCGAGGCCGGCGTAAATTAAATTATCTTTACTTATGGTTCGTAAAAAGTGTTTTACTTGTTTGAGAAATACCTGAGTAATTGTTAAGAAGCTGCTAGTCGCGGTTTCGATGGAGTAAAATAATTTTTTGGAGTCGTTTTAGGTAAACGTAATCGTTGGCACAAGTTAGTTGCTTATAATAAAATTATTGTCAAGATCTGTATTAGTAATCAACTGTAATTGAACTTAAAAGCATCTCTCAGTTGAAAAACTAAATTTACGACCCCGCCTTTATCTCAACATAGTTACTTATGCATCGGCTTTCAGTATTTTTATCTCGCTTAATTGCAAAGTTCGGAAGCTGAACGTATATACATAACGGCGTCAGACACCGACACTCGCAAAGGTATGATAAATATTTAAATTTGTTATATACGATTCTTAAAAATCATTGCTTTTTTTATTTTAAACCTTCACCACGATATTTCTTTTTAAATAAATCCTCCAAAAAATTTGAATCAATCCAAGTTCTTAACTAGGTAGTCTAACCGAGAGCTTGAAATTGCGTTTCTACTTTTTCCAAAGTATCAATTAACTCGTATTGGATATGAATGCGGTCCCGGAAAGACATATGATTGATGGGTTCTTTCAAAGAGATTTTAAAAAGCAACATAAATACAAAAGACAATCTTTCTAATGTTTGGTTAAGGTCAAGTATTTTAGCACCGTTAGCATCGGTTCATCAATTTTAAATAACATTAAATGATGCGTCAGGGTGTCGATGCTTGACAACCAAACAAACAAACCGAAGGAAAAAGTTCTTTCATCAATCTTGAAAATAACCCGTCTGAAAATACTAAACGAATATTATTTCGAATAAGGTCACGGCTACATGAATATAAAAATAAATAACAATATAATAAGTTTATACTTTCATTTTATTAATGCATCAAATTTAGTTATGACATGTGCAGCTATTATACTGACAGTTGTTGAATCTTCAGTTATTCCCAGGCCATAGAATTACTTATAAAATTCTGGAAATGGCATTCGCCCGTACTAGTTCAATGTTGATGACGTTTTTGCAAACATCGAGCCATTAAGTTTATTATTAATTCTTGTTATCACTGCAGTGCGCCACACAGTAGATACTCGTTAAGTTTTTATATCAACTAATTATACTAAGTAGATTGATATGTCACCGATCGATTGTGAACTTACATCAGCTTATAGTCTCACTAAGGGTATTATAAACAAAAAATACTGAACGAATCATTCACAATTTTATGTTTCATTTCTGGACTGTTTACAAACTGTCGAAATGAAATCGACAAATTGTTAGTTCAGTTCACAATTGATAGTCAGTTAATTATATAAATTTAAATATAAAACCTAGTGAGATTATAAACTGACGAAGATCATAATCATCCAGGTAACTGTAGTCGCATTACTACTACGCGTATAGTGGAGATCGTGTAAATTATTAAAGCATTAATATATCATTAAAGATAACTGTTTAATTTCTTCAACTATACAGTAAGACAGATTAAATAAATGGCACTTTTTCAATTACAAATAACCGCTGTTTGCCTAGGTTTCTATAACTTTGTTTGTTTATAATAGAATTGCCTAACCCTTTAATTTCACATAATATCGATCAGATTCTGAATAACTAATTTAATTTGTACTTCTAGTAAGTGAACTGTCCCTCGATGGTATAAGGCTTGGTAGAAAAAGATAACGTCAGATAATGGCGGCTTCATGTTAGTTAAATATATGTCTATAAGAACGCAACTTTTTAGTCTAAGTATACATTACATGAAAATTACTGATGGAAATAGATTAAAAAGTTTTTTCAATTTAATTTTAAATTACGTTTTTTTGTAATTTGTGTAATTTTTGTCAATAACTAGGAATATAAGATTTAAAATTGTGTTTGATTCTTTAATTTTGATATAAGCAAGGCGGCTGCCCAATTTCAAAACCTAGCAAGGGACATTTTTTTTAAAAAACGTGTTTTTGCTAATTTTACCTTGAATAGTCATTGCGCCGGTCTTCCAACTGTCAAAAGTAAATAAAACACACAGAAAACAAAATAAAGTTAGCAATCAACCTAGCAAGTCCACCATAAAAATGAAAAGTGACCAACCTATTTTTAGCTCTCCTGTAATATTTATTTTTTGTCCCTTACTAGGTTTTAAAATTGGGCAGCTGAGTGGTTCTCTATTCTACGGTAGAATTATTAATTTTAACTGGCGTTAGAAGGCCGATGTGTCCTCAAGTTTTTCATATTGGAGCACAGATGAAAGATTTTGACGCCTATAATGCATTGAAATATAAAAGCACTAATTATAGCATATGAGAGATATACCGCGCTCGCACGAGAGCTGTTTGGGTTACTACGTATTGAAAAGAGGTCATCTGTTTGAGAAATTATTGGCGTATGAGATAATTAACGCGGTTTCACCCGACGTGCAATTTAATTTAATCGACGATTGTCCAGCCTCAGCTGAACCCTACTTAATATCATTGATCATATAGATCTGAGATCAACTTACAATGGATAGTTATTAAACATCCATATTAACTTTCATCAGGGGATAAACTAAAGCGGGGAATTCACTAGACGGACGTGACCACGGGCCAGTCTGCTGAAATGCCCGCCGTACGTTGGTACTATAAGTCGCAAGTCTTTCAGACTTGCTCATTTTGTCTGCGCGGGCACAATATGTCCGTATGTGATTGCTCATTGCGGGCCGCCTGTTCTTACTCTCAGACCTGAGAGCGACACCAACCCGTACAGATATGATGTATGTATCGAACTGTTGAGTGAACTTGGAGCAAATTAATATTGCTATACTCATTTGTTTTTTTTTAACCATTCTTTGGATTAAACTATTTTCTTTCTCTTTTCATCTAAGAACATTGCGGCACCAGCAATTATGATTTTTCTTCGTCTCGTTGACATCGTAATAACTAAACTGTGCAGCCGGTTGAGACACAGACAATAAAATGTTAGTCTGTATGGTGTATTGTGGCGACAAACATGCCTGTACAAACTGCCCGCGGGCATGTCCGTCTAGAGAATTCCCCGCTTTAAACCTTTAGAAGATTAATTAAGAAAAAAAATCTTAGTGCTCGTAATAACATTAATCTTTGTACAAAATTTGAAGTCTCTAGGTCCCGTAGTTTGGGCTGTGTATTGATAT